>OX596146.1:4965143-5180904 GCA_951394285.1 Epirrhoe tristata
ACCATCTAAAGTTATTATTAATATTTACCAAGTTTCTGGTCCTGACTGCTCATTACATGAACATTGTTGTGCGTGAACAAATTAACACAACTGTATGAAGAATGAACAGTATTATAACACCAAAAATTTTATTAAAAGTCTCTTCATTTACACTTTTGCGCCACAAAACGGAGAGCAAGGATGTTAATTTAATCCTAATGTGCGCAAAAGCTCGAGTAACACAACACACGAGTTACGTTCTCGGGTGCAGTGGGGTGGTCACGCAAACAGAGACGCTGCACATCCACATCCAATAACTGTTTTCCAATGCACTGAGCTTCGGTTCTCACCGCTTTGCACCTCGGATTACCCGCGTCGCGCCGTCGACCTCCCCGCCTCACAAATAACAAAAAACTCTCGTTTGATAAGTACTTTAAAAAGTAAGGAGTTAATTATCCATGTTCCGTAACTTTGGAGTATATTTGTCGATTCAACGTTCTTGCAGGTTGAAACAACTCTAAAAGCTCGCCGGTTCCGCGTTATTGACCTTTTATTTCTGTCTAGTGCATTAAAGATCGATATGGATCTAATGTGCACAAGGAAGTCTTCACGCGCGATGAATGGCAATTAAATTATGAGCTTTGTGTTTTGTGTTTTTTTCCCAAAAGCGCCTTATAAAAGCTTTTGGAAATGTGTAAGAAATTAGAAGCGCAAAATAACGCCGCCGGTGGGTAAGTGCACTTAATGGGAGTGAAGTAATTAAGTGTAGTCGTAGAACTAGGTATTTATTGTGCATTGTGCGAGCACATTGGCGGCGTGCCAACATGGACGTCGGTACGCTAAAGTATTATGAATCCTAGCGATGTATTAATCCTGTATTGCTATGCAGAGCATGACAGATGACGTCACTTTGGAATAGTTTTACTTTCCAGAGGAGTCTGGGTATCAAAGACGCAAACCGAGTGAACCGTGGCTGTATAATCCAGAATGCAAGGCGAAAATTGTCGTTCTCATTGTGAGCGGAAAATCGAACTCGAATGTCGCAAGACGAAAGGCTCTTTGTGTGCAATCAATGGCCCCTCGATTGCTGATAACTTTCTTTGCACTAGGAAGTTTGAGTTCAGAACTGCTGGCGAAGCGTCTATTTCAATACCCGTGAAAGGACGTTGCCTGATTGGGCCCACTTTGGAATGTTTCCAGACAATGTTTTGGTTGCAATAAATTTGACAAAACTTTTATTATACTTCCAACAATTAAAACATTTTCTGAAGAAAAGACCGCAAGAATAACTGTATATTAATATTCTTGTCAGATTTCATTAAACAGATCAAAATTAGTACAGCAAAGAAACAGAATTTGCTAACATTTAAAATGTGGATCACGTTTAGAATCTGAAGTTGTGAAACAATGTTCGATTGAAATGAGAGTGATATTTTGGTATAAGATATTTACCGTAACTTTATTGGCTTTTCGTAAATTGTGGGCAAGCAGTCATTTGAGAAAATTCCTCGGATTGTATGATTGACTTTCAAAGGGCTTTTGTTTGAGTCGGTGAAACTTTTCGACGATAAAATTATTGTGAAACTCCTGACAGCGGTTTTCATGTTTTCTACTTACGGCCTTACTAATAATCCGTGGTGTAAAGTTATTCCTGAGTGTAAACTGTCAAAATGTATGGTTATTCCTGTTTTATTCCGAGGAATAATTTTATACCACATTTATTAGTAAGGGCCATAGAATTTAAGCTTTCATGAACTAGAACATGAAAATTTTACATATTAGCTTAGAGATAACTTTTTGAATGCATGCGTTAGCGTGTTTGCAAAATGTAACTGGTTTGAAACAGCAATTGGTAAAGTTGTAATCTAAAAATTTTTTTTATAAGATAAGTTAAGAAAAGATAAAGTTTATTGTGCCAAAAACATTTATAGCGGTACAAAAGATTCACTTAAACTAGGTGTATTTGTAGGATTCATGATAGGTCTGTACCCAGGTTAACCTCTGTTCCCTACAATAGGACTGAAAAGCCTGTATAGTAGGGTCACACATTCGCCGATACTCCCTCACATAAATTATTTTATAAAGTTAATTTATAAAGCTGTGCTCGTGCTAACTTCATTAAAATTGTATTAAAGTGCGCGTCAGATTAACAAGGAATAAGTATAAAACTAAATCAGGTAAGTAATAAAGTATTTTTTAATGAACTCACAATCTTGCCTTTTGGTAAACGCTATATAAAAGAGTCTTCTCTTCTACACTCATCGGACTCTAAAAGTCTTCAGTCCTATCCATGGCTTTGATTTAGAAGCGACTAGAGAATACGTCATGTTCGTATCACAACAAGCCCCCAATCATTGTAAATATCCTAGTTACTGCACAAATTAAGACCTACCCTCGCGGTCACGTAGCAGGTCGCCTTGTTTGAAATACGAAGGAGCTCATCGGTCTGGCTCGTTAAGCGTCGGAGCGTGCTTTTATTACTTCGGAGCGTGCGCCGCCGCCGCGCGACACTTGAATATTAAAACGTTCGACAGTGGGTCATGCATACTGCCCCGACCCATTATTGGGATGCCCAAGGTGCGGAAAACAACGCATGATTACATCTCTATGCGAGACCGGTTACTCATGGTGGCGATCATAGGATTATATAGATAATTACTGAGATCGCGGATTGAAGTGAACATGTGGATTTTTGGGAAAATGTATAATGGTCGTTTCACGTTTTAAAGCTTTAATAAGTTTAGGTTTGCAATAGAAAAACTTAGACGCACTTTAAGACTTTTTACATTAGTAGTATGAATTGAATCCTGTAAAAGTTCCTGTGATAGTGAAATCAATAAACTCCAAGATATTTTTGTTCTGAGACTATTATCTATGTGAATATGACTTTGGGATGCGTAAGGTCCGGAAATCGTCGCATCAACGTCACATCATGGGTCTTAAGATGACTTCGACCCTCGATCCCTGATCATTCCGCTCGCCTAAATGAGGATCCCTTGTTGTTTGCCGTGACCCAATAAGGTGCGGAAATTATAGTGGCACTCAGAGCTATCAGGCTCCTAGTCATTGATGGTGATCGTTACTTCTGGCTCAATATACCATTGTCTTTTCGATAATTGCTTCGTTGGGAATTATCGATGCTTTTTTATAACTGCATTTAATGTAATATACTCGTGTTAGTGATAAAGCGTTGTAAAACCAGCGACTGCTAAAAGAACAAATATCGAACTTACTTCTTGTTTCACAAAGGAAGAAGATTAACTTAAAGTGGATACCGTTTAATGTAAAGTTTTTTCATTTATGTTTTTAACGCGATGGTTAAAAAAAGAGACAAAACAATAAATAAAATAAATACCTCCACTCGCAGATCAGAAATCAACATTCACTAATGCCTGTGCCACCAAATACCACTCGATCCAAGTACCCTCGGAATAAGTAGGAATTAATTGGACCATGACTGTATTACAATCAGAACGTTCCCTCGAGTTTTTCCGGCTGACCGGGCTCGGCTGTTGTCCGGTGGATACATCCACACCCGTTGGCCCTGCAGCCAGTGGAGCGTGAATCTACTACATTACATTGCTTATTGTGTAACTTGAGCATACAGCTACATGTTACAGCTAAAGAAACTTATTAAGAGCCTATGGTTATTTAACTTTGTAAGTATTCGTAGGTCTGTATCGTAGGTGTAAGTAAATACTTGAGGATAACCTAGGCGAACAAAATGTCACGTTTCCACTTTTTGCAGTTTTTTTCTGAATTTTAATTTTTTTAATTATTTTTATTGAATCCTATTAACAATCCTGAGACCTAGCGATTGATGCAAAAACTGGAAAAGTCGCCTACTCCTCATTTATAAATGCCTAGTATTGCCAATATTTGCTTGTAAAACAAATAAGTAAGATTATTTAAAAACAATACCATCGAATAAATTCACCGCGTCAATTTTCCTAAACAACTGTAACACTATCGACGAATCAACGATGTTCAAAAAAGTATCATACTCCGTCACCAGAATTGGCCACTGACTCGTAAGAACTTACTTACGGACTTAATAAAGTATGCTTTTTCGGAAGTAGTATTCTTATAGTCTCTTATAAAAATGAATCCCTATTTCCCTTGGCCACGGCATCACGCGTGAACGGCTGGACCGATTGCATTAAATTTTGTTTTGTTGTGTTTGTTATTGTCAGGAGAAGGTTCTTATGACAGAAAAATCTATAGGTATATTAATCAAGGAGGGCGCGAAATAAGGGTTGAAAGTTTGTATGGGGAGTTGGTAGTTCCAGTTAAATGCAATAGATGGCGTTGCTAATAAGTATGTTATTTCGCTGACGCTAAGTTGAAGCTGAAGCTGACGTTAAGTCGCGGGTACCAGCTAGTCTCTATATATAAAAATGAATCTCCATATCCCTTGGTCACGCCATCGTGCGTGAACGGCTGGACCGATTTCACTAATATTTTTTTTGTTGTGTTTGTTATTGTCTGGAGAAGGTTCTTATGACAGAAAAAAAATAAAAAAATTGCGCGGGAAAAATGAATCATGCGCAGACGAAGTCACGCGGGTCAGCTAGTTTGTTATAAAAATTACACTATGTCGATAATTAATAGTAATCGTGACTCTCAAAACTAAACCTTATAATCTTAGTAGGTACAGTTTGACGCAACCGTACAACAATTATAAATTCCTGATGCATCGGGTCCGATCAACTAGCGATGATTGCAATGAGGTCATACCTCCTATTGTGATTATTTATTGTTAAGATCGCTATTACGACACATAAATATGTATAGTATATGGGTGCGTATTACGTGATGTTGTTGTAAATAAGTATAATAATATGAACTTGAGAACAATGGGAAGTCGAATTTGATTGTAAATGAAAATACGTCATAAGAGTTGTCGAATATACACTTTTTTTAAGAGACCGTCTCAACTAAACCAGTACTGATTTTTGTCTTTATATGGTATGGTATTATGGACCCAAAAAATGGGCTCAAAATCAACGAAAATAAACGTGTTACTTACTACTACTGTTGCGTTAGTCAAAATAACACATTTTTTTATAAATAAAATTAATGTAAATGTTGTATAGTATAATTCTTTCAGCTTTCTCAAGTTGTAAAAAAAATAACTTAAATCACCTGCCATAAAAGCGACTTGATTTTTGGGTCCAAGTATTAAACGTGAATAACCTTTTAAAAGCTTGAAAATATCACCCTCATTAATTCATCCCATGAACCGAACAAAATGTCCCTTATCAGAATTGATAGATGCCTAATGCATTTAAAGATTCCTGATGTATTATGTTCGGGGTAGGCAGAGGGCGCGATCCCTCGCATGAGGCGGGCCTCACGTATTCGATACCTACCTGGTAACTTGAATACCGATATCATGCCTGTGAGCCGGTACGTGACAATCATATCCTATTGTTGTAGATTTGCTCTCTCTTTACTTGATTTCTAGATTAATAATTTAATTATTTTTTTAGTTGAAACAACAAAGCAATGAGCTCCGCGTTTCCTTTCAGGTGTTTTTAGTTGTAGAATCTTTTTCTAGATCCTCGTAAGAAAAAGAACTAAGCGTTTTTATTGTATATTTTTGCAACAAAAACTTTCAGAAAACGCCTTCATTTTTAACGTTCATTTTATCCGAACTACAAACAGAATAAGCAAGAAAAACATTTATTATTATCTGAGATCAAATCGAAGAGTTTCCAATATCCCGTTTGGCTACAGTGAAAATATTATTTATTCCGCGAAGAAATATGTAATCTTTGGAAGGAAATTTGTTACTCGTCTTCCAAAGGCCAAATCAATGTAGGTAACTGTATTTCCATGCACGTGTGGAACAGACAAGAGTTACGGGCTCCATCCAAAGCGTGGAAACTGTTTGATAAAAACGCTTGAACTAGATGCTGGTATTCGATTCCGTTGTTTTATGGATAAGGCTTTTAGCTTATTACGTTTCAGCATAGAACTATCTATGAAATAGCGTCAATTTTTAATAATAAAAATGGGTCAAGTGCTGTATCGAGTACTTCATAACTTACGAATATCCTCAAAAGTTTTTTTGAAGCCTAGGTTGCAGACGTTTAAATGATCTATTAAAAGATGCCAAGGCCTTTTTGACAGGATCATAAAACTGCAGTACCTACTTACTCACTATGAAAGTGAAGCATGTTTTCCCGTAACTGAAAAGGCACTAATAACTTATATATAGGTCACAGAAGCATTACAAAGGTATAAAAACTAGTATGACTCAAGTTTGGTAAAAGCGTGTTAACACCATTATGCCATTACGTACACGAGTAGCATAATGTTCGTAGGACGTGTGCGGACATGGATGGCACGCACACGGTACTGTGATTTATTGCCAACCACTGCGACGTAATCTTAGGAAGGAAACATATCTGGGAAAAGTGACCTACAGGCCATCTCTGAATTCTATTCCATAAAAAAATTGGTGGACTCCATGTTAGTAAGTATAATAACGAGAGAAGGTATTATTATTTTAAAAGATGATACAGTAAGAGACAATGAAATGGTAAAAGTTGACCTACGCCCACTGCGCTACAGAGGTGTAAAGTTTAATTTGATCCACTTCCTGGCGTTCAATTTCGATGGCAGTGCAATCATGATATAGATAGATAGATTAACGCTTTATTGTACACAAGAACCAGAGAACAGAGAATATATAGATATCACAGAGGTCTGATGATTGAGTGACAGCTGAGTGAAGCTTGAGACTACTTGATTAGTGTTCAATCTAGGTTTAATTAAATTGTACCACATAAATTATGTGATCCAAGCCTGAAAATAATGTCACTTATATTAAAAAAATAAAAATAAAAAAGTAGTTTTAAGTCCAATCTCAATCCATCATAACGAGCTATGAAATAAACGCACAAATATTTTAATGGGCACTTTCAAAGTTATCGGGGCTTAGGTAAATCCTGATTAATGTTTATTAGTTTCACCTACATGTACCACTAAGTATTCTGGCCATGCCAAATGTCGCGACACGTATGTAGCTGCTATTTATTGTGGCAAATGTCAATCGCTTTAAATGAAGCTTGATTATAAATGGATCCGCCACTTCGATTAGTTATGGCGAAGAAATACATCTGCTCACAGCTAGAGACAACTTTCATATGTTACTTCTCATGTTTTTACTGCACAAAGTTTTGGTTGATTAGTTTACTTTTTCGTCTCAATTTAGATCCAAATTAAACATTAAAATAAAGCAAGATGCAACCACGATTTTATACCATAATCAACCCCCAAAGTCTCGAAATAGTAGACCCAATAGAAAACATTGATGGTTCGCATGAAGAATAAGAAGTAGAAAACTCTGTAAGTCGTCAATCGAAAGACATATTTGCATTTCATTATCTTCTTTGCCAACTGATTGGGCATGCCCATTTTGGACATGACAATTATTAACACGTATTTAATGTGATAAGTAGCCTCTATTTGAGCGCTTTGTGGAGCGTTCCCCTCTGTCGGAGTTGTATGGCGTGCGATATCGCCTAGTGGACGGCGGGCGACAGTTGGCCGCGTACCAACGCTGTGTTGGTGCTACCCGTTGACCGTTTGCTTTTATTTCATGTTTTCATCAGGATCTTTACGGGGCAAATTACTGACATAGTGCAACGCCCCTAATTGCTAAGTCTGGCGTCATCTGTTTCTGGAGTTTATGCGCAGTCGTTTTGGATAGCTTCTTTAGATTCCTCATGGCACGAGGCGTGGGCGTTTGCAATGAAATTGGAGAGGTACTTTAAAACTTTGATAAGTTTAGGTTTTTCTGAACTCATATCTGTTCATATTATAGTATTATTATAGACTGCACTAATAAAATAGTAAATCAATATAAGAAATATGTTAATTACTTTACAACTTATTTAAAACAATATTAAGTATATTTGATTGAGTAATTGATATAATTTTTGAACGCTGTAAGCGTTTACGCCATTAAGTTAATGCTCTGTTAAACTTGAATAGTTCATGTAATTAGCTGTTGTTATACAAACACAATTATGATATCCTAAAATACACCGATGAGTAATTACACTTTCTGTGTTATCAGCATTTTTTGATTTACCATAGTTATGACGAATATGAGTAGAAAATGTACCCGGTCATAGCATTACGTTTCTGATATAGATAGAAGAGAATAAAGTACTTAAATATAGCTAGCTAGTGAAAATATAGCTTACAAGATTTTTAAATCCTGCACAGTCTGAACATCTATGTCGGTCACTGCAAAACGTATGTTACAATTATATATTTTTTCCTTTTTTTCAACCAGAAAGGTGACAGATTTTCTTTACCACTCTTTGTGCTTACATCACATCAATGCCATCATTCATACAGCTCAGTCTCCGTAGGCAAATGTGCGTGCTTCATCGATGCGTAGAAATTTCCCACATCGCGTAATCGAAACCAAATATGAGTACTATGAGCGTTCTAATTGGTTATTTGCCTCATTTTGAATTCATTCGCCAATCGCATTTGGGGGTGCTTTAGGCAAATGACGCGTGTACTCCCAGACACAAATACTAGCTTTGCCTCACAGATTAACTCATTAGCTAATTAAAAGAGTAGCATAATGTGTTCAGGTTTACTAAGTCGTTTCATTTCATCTAAATTGGATTGGGCTTTACGATGTGATTAGGCCACAAATGTATGCAAATCAAACATTCACGTTTACAATACCAGCATAAACATACGCTTACATCTATCGATGATTTAGTATTGGTCATTGGTTTGAGTTGGTTTAGCCTAGAAGACATTATCCATACATGGAAAATAACTAGGACAATACATACAGCTCAATATAGTACAATATCAATACATATTATTCTTTCGCTTACGCTGTCGAATTTTGATGAAAATGGAATCTAATTTTTGTACACAATATTCTTCACCTAACAAGATGTAAGCCTACTTTTGACATCGTTGGTTAATACGAATTCTTCAGCCGTGCCACTTTCGAGGATGTTTCTTGCGATAAATATTTCCCCCGGGGTTGTATCAAATCTAGATAAGCTGTTCTGTTGTAATGATTTATTTGCTACTATTGTTCTAATTTATTTGCTGCTGTTACGCCGATTTACGCTTATTGATTTGTTTTGTTTCTTGTTTCAGGTAAGTCATCAAATATAAGCCTTTGGTAAGAGATTTTCAGTTTTATCTAGAAGTTCTTCAATAGTTTGTTGCATTGAATGTACAGTTTACTCTGAATTATCTAAATGTGAGCTATATTTTAGCAAGATTCCCTATATCTTTATCTGAGCTTAGGACTGTATTATGTCTGCAAGAAAATACCCATAACAATATGTAGGATGAACAAACCAAAGAGCCGACTTAAGAGGCAACTTACTCGATGCATAATGAAGAGCAAACCATATGAAATGGCCACAAAGTAAAATAACTAGACCGTTTCAAACAATTTGACGTTTGTTTACTGGCATAATGTTTGTGAAGTTTATGAGGAGTTCCAGAAACGATATCGCTTTGTCTGGGGTATAAACGCGGCTATTTAGCTGCTTGTAATGTAATTGTTCTTGTAAGTCGTGAAACAGTGAATACGTGACATCTTAAGGAGGTAATGAGACGCACCACAGAAGATTTATTGTGTGTGTCTACTACTAAATTATATGGTAATAAATGCTCTACTGTCTCTGTCATAGTGTCACTACACGGCTCTATAAATATTTAATACTTGTTACTTTTGTTATTTATTTGAGTATTAATTGTCGACATTATATTTTGGGCTATAATACTTCACTATTTCTAGTTTGCTACCTATATTTGCATAAAATGTAAAGCTCATTTTGTTTGGTCACAGTAACACGTGACGAGATTATATCATTGAAATAAGAGGAACACGATTTTTCGGAAATATGACTCATATCCCCTGCACATGGTGCATTACCGTTTATAAATACCTCCGAGTGTGTCAAGACTGACAATGCAAAAATATGCACAAACAGACGGACGTGTCCATACAAAGCGTTTCGCAATCGGTGCGAATTCAGCAGAGTTGTGCAAGAAACAACATTGTGGAAACAATGCCTTGGGAATCTCAACTAACACGTGAAGTACTGACGTTTTGTTTAGGGTATTACATGTTAGTGATACTCACGCCGCTTTTCACTATTGTTGTTTCTGATACTGTAACTTTTTCCATACGCATATTCCTTTTGGAGTGTCTCACTAATCTTTACTTTGGAATTGCGGCAGCGAACTTGGCTTCAAACAAATAGTGACGCTATCATAAACCATTTAGCAGAACTATGTTAGACAAAATATGAATAAACACATGTATAAAATTAGACATATCCAATAAAATTTTATGTTAAATTTATTTACATTGAGACTTCAGTTTTGGCGACTTCTCAAAATGTTGGGTAACCGCGACGGTTGTGTGTCGCACCCATAAATTGCTACCAACCGATGAATGAAATTGACACAATAGTGAGAAAAAACACTAATTCAATTTAGATTTCAATCTTTTACGGCCTTAAAAGTGATACATGAAACGTGATTAGCGCTATTTGTTAAAACAAAGTAACAACAAAAGATATAATTTACTATGCAGGCGTGAGATGTTTTTATCGCGACTTGAAGAATTTTTCATGTGATTTATGATTGCTATTTTTTCACACAAGCTGTGTTTTGAAGATGAACATGTGGTTACCTTGGTTTTATCATAAAAACTGATATTTCGTTTATAATAATCGTAAGGAGTTCTAGAATGTTTAACCTAAGAAAAGATTTGAACGCGCGCTTATTTTTATCTCATTTTCGTTGAAATACTGAAAATCAAAGCCAGTGATTATTTTTTAATTTGTACATCAATAATCTGTGACGTAATCTGTTACAGTGAACTTCAAATTGTGTTATTACGTGTAAAGGTGTGGTCATACGATGAGCAAGCATAGAGCTGGGCCGGTAAGGGCGCGCCCACACGCAAACACGCCATTAGCTATGCCATCGGCAATATTTCATACACTCATATAATATTTAGGCCGGTGACGTGTCCACGTTTATGTTATGATACTATGACGGCTGACATAGAAAAAAGTAATGCGTGACGGAATTATTTAACGTGAAACGTGTCTGAGCATGTAAACTTTTTAATGCTATTGAATTTTATGACACAATTTTTATATTTGTACATTGAAATGTACTAACGTGAATTTAGTATTAATAAAAACTATAAACGTAAACATCAAAGTAGTGCAGAAATTAAAAAGTGGGATGGTTAATCACATAAGTAGTTTATAATGCAATTTTTGTAGTAAAAGTCACCTAAATTTTCTCTTGATCTATACTCAAATCTAAAATATGTGATACAGTCTTGCTATTTTTTATTTACGTCAAAAACTTGCAAACTTTTATCCCTAAGTTGTACTAGGAAGTAAGAAGAAAAATGAGCATATAATTAATTTAATGTAATGTAACCCGCAGTGAGGGACCCCTGTCACTGCGGGTTCCGTATCATTAGATAACCGCGGTAGCTTGCTCGTTTTCCTATTAACCCTTAGGACCCTTCTAATTTATTAAGCGCTGTAGAAAAATACCGAAATTGAATCATCACAATAAAAGTCTGTCTAATTAGCTCAGGAAATGTGTTTTATTTTGTAAAAATACAAAATAACATGTAAAGGTTAAGGCACATTTTGTCAACAATCTATTCGCCGTCTATCTTGGTACGCCGTCTACCCTGCTGTTCAAACCGCCATAGTAGGCGTTACAAATTGTTAACGCTGACTATACCTTGGTTTTGATTATCAGCAATCATAATGATTGATCACCAAACACACTCACTCTTAATGATAACTATCATTGTATTTATTTTATGTTTGAAATCAGCTCGGCGCTAAAACACTTTTCAGTAATCGTTGCACGACCTAAATCATGGGTGGCAGTAGTACCTATTTACGCAAATAATAGACAATATAATGATTGCATCCTGTTTAGCAATTTACTTCATTTTACTAAACACAGTAAGTCCACTGTCCACCATAGCCAATGCAGCATGATTCGTTTTCTAAAGGGTATTATGTAAAAAGTAATTTTATTAAACTAAGCTTTGCTTACGGCTTCGTTCACGGTAAATGTAAATTCGTTTAAGTTGTATTTCGGCAACAGTATTTTCTCTAGATAATGTCATAAGACGTGATGACTTCATCTAAAAAAATAATACTTTCAAATGATTTTATCGGAGTAATTAGATCAATAGTTTTTTTGTTTATGGCTACTTACTTACTTTTTTATTAGGTAGACTAGGGTTATGTTCAGTTTTTGATTAACAATAAAGCCGATAAAGTTTCTAGCTGATTGGCAAGGTGCCTTCTGAGAATAATAATTTTGTACGCATAGAATACACACCCAACTGAAGGAAGGTATCGATTTTGGTGGACCGAGTGCTTTACACAGCAGCTATCCCACATTATACAAAACTGTTATTTCAACATCCGCCGAAAAGCACTATTTCGAAAACCCACGTATGAACGCTGCGAACCGTAAGCGGTGTTTTGCAACGCAGTTTATTGATCCACCCGATAGGGTTTGCGTTATCTCTCTTATCTATTCCCTATTCTAAGCATCTGCCAGCCGAAACAATACTACTGTATCGTGTGATTTCTACATCGGGTTTTATGGAGTTTTATATTGTTAACGGATGTATTATTGTGTGTTAGGTAATTAAAACAATGAACATTTGCAGTGGTCTTGCAATAACGAAAGAAACGAAAAAAAGTGGTCTCGAGTACAGCACCTCTTTATTCAGGCAGAATATAAATAAAAAATGTAGAAGAAGAACCTCCTCCCTTTTTATAAGTTGGTTAAAAATCGAGTCAATGACAACAGTTATTTTGTAGAGATGCTAAAAGTGAAGCTTTCCCTATTTACCCGACTGTCAAAGAAAGGGCGCGCGTATCTTGTATGTATGTACCTATATGTAATGCGTTAAATTTCTTTGTTCCCTCGTATCTTCCAAATGTCTAAACTATCTACCCTACCTATGCATTAAAAAATCTCAGAAATTGACTTATTGTAATACTTGTTTCTAAGACAGCTCGTTCTAAAATGTAATTAACACGAAAACTTTTAAACTTAGCCTACATCCCGTGGAGGCTGTACGGAACTGGAACGAGGAAAACGACAATAGCGCTGAGTAACTGAATAGCCTATTTTTTGAGTGCATGACGAGCCTAGATGAAGTTACCAACATTTGATGAAAATGGATTATTACTATATGTTATGTACAAACTACTAGTGAAATAAAAAGCGAAAGATAAATAAGATTATGAATATCCTTAAGGCATGACTTACATTCTTAGATCCTTAAGGCATTCAATATCTTTTGAAGTTTTCTAGGGAGGTAGTTAGGGAGCAATCAGAGATCAAATACTAGCAAAATGAATGCTAATGTTGTATAGTCTCGAATAATTATGTTGTGTTTTGAGTTGAATCGATGATACAACTACATTAACTTGCTTTCCTCGTCATAGATAAAGTAGATAAAAAAAAACATTGTTTTAGCGAATTGGTTTACCTACTCGTAATTTATACAAGCCGTAACGCAACTGTTGTTTAACTGTATTATCTAGTGTAGTATCTACCCTTTGTAAAAACCTTTATAACAAAAATACAAGCGAGAGAGAAGATGGTATACGTAGCGGGTGGGAAAGAGAGGACGTGTATTGTTTTACACCTGCCTTTCGTCACCTGGCGCGGGGGCCGTCCATATTTGATTAGGTTTTTTAGGGGTTCCAGTCCACAGTCGGGGCACGAGCAGAATTAATGCTTTATCAACGGTTTTCAAATGTTTTAGCAGTACCTTTATTTGGATATTCTACTAAATCATAAATCTGAAACAGTATATACCTTTGTTTTATAGATAGGTAATTTTATCTTCTCAACTTATGTAACTTACTTTTATCACAGACAATATAAAGCTTTAATTTACTACTAATACGAGTATTCACTGTGAATACTGAAAATACAATGCAAAAAATATTTTTTTAATTATGCTTCCGCATGAATTACGCTCATCCCTCGCTGTCATTTCATTGATGGCCTTTCAATGCAAACTATTGATTGCAACTTTTCTAGCCACCCTGCTCTCGTTCTTTAAACTCCAAGTAATAAAACCACTTGCAACTTTGTGTGAGTACATCGTTATCACAAGCTGTTAACCTTTAAAGGTCGCATTATTTAATTGTTGCATTACTCAATTATTATTATGTCATTTTATCTGGGTTATCGGCGGTTGTAAATTATGACATTGTGAGTAATGGGCTGTTTGAATAAGTGAAACTATTGTTTCCGCGTAGCGACTTCTGCTCTTTTACGACGGTAGACTGTTCTGTTCGGGAAATAAGCTATCCGTAAAGATTTTTAGAAATTGCTTTAAATATCACCCCTATTCTACCTCAGACTTGGAACGCAAAAACCAAAAAATTTGGCAGTAGCAAAAAGAGGCCAATACCGAGCAGTGGGTGATACGGAGCTGAAATGAAGAACATCCGTAGATTAGTAGTAGATTCCGGAATTCATAAGCCTCCCTTTGCCATCCAACACGATCTGGTGCTAGTCTTGACAGTCTAAGGCTGACGACTTGGCTTATCATGTTGCCTATCTCGTTACTGGTTATCCGTATGTACTTAAATAAAAAGAAATGTTTATCTATGCAATCTTAGCAGTAAAAAGAGTCTGCAGCTTAAAAGCTCATCTTGAACGAACATCGAGTATCTATGTATTTATTATTTGTATGGCCATAATATCGTAAGCTCCTTACAACGTGCTCAAATAATGTTCATTCAATCTGCCAATTTGCACTTGAAACACCTTCAGTGTAGTCTAGACAGTTAAGTAGTCTAGTCATAGTGATTATGACGTTTTAAGCCGTATGTAAAGTTACCTGCACACTGCACAGTAAAGGGATGTTCAACGTGCCGTCTGACGGATAAACGGCAGCTTACGTAGAGTACCACAAATATTGAGAGCTTAGGCAACTTTTGTCTTACTTCTGTAATACGAATTTTTTTTTTTTTTTTAAAAGAAAAGGGCTTTGTCGCTGAGCGACTATATCGCCCAATCAGTAACATCCTTAGCTTGGTCTTCTTATTCTTCATGGTTTCTTCTTCTTTTTATTCCTTCTTCTTCTTTTCACTTTTACTTCACTTCAAATCTTTCTTCAAATATGTATTACTTATGTCACGTCAATTGGAGTCAATTGAAAAAACATGGCGGCCTATCCTTTCAAAACTCCAACGGAAATCTTTCGTCAAATGAGAAATTTCTTGAATACTCCCCCATTCCATTTGCTTCTCCTGTTACGTATCCAAAGCTTTATTAGTAAAATGCCACCGAAATAACATAATAAAACCTAGTAAAACACGAGAAAACTAAATAAAATAGCAGAGCCACTACTAGCTCCTTCAAAAATGGCGAAAGAAGTCCAATACGAACTTTAAACTGCACGTGCTGTCCTTTGACTCTTGAATAATTGCGGTAAGGGAACGACTAACGTTTTGGCTGGTTGTATGTTTGGACAAATAAGATTTTCGTACAAATCACGAAATTTACCGACGCGCAAGAATATGTGGTACTCTTGTACGCCCTCTGTCTTTTGTTGGCAGAAATTTCGTAATCCCCACCGACTGGGGTCAGCGGTGGACCGCGGACGCTTACCGAAATTTAGAACTTTGCGCACTGTCCACTTGAAGCCAGGACTTTGTGTAGCTTATTGTGGTCGCTTTCGGCTTGCCTATTTTCATTGCAATCTTTTGGTGAAGGTAAAATATTATTATTAATTAGCCCTCAAATGTTCCATTGACGAGCAAAAGCCTCCCCATAAGTTGACTGGGATGTTGTTGACATTACAAATTATTTTTTTAAAACTCTTTCTACCTATTAACTGTAATATTCAAGTTTTTTTTAAATGCTATCTTACAATTTAAACAACTAAAAAAGTAGATACCTACTTTCATTAAGATCTAAAGCGATTTATTTTAACAGCATTCTTTGGTGTGACTACAAAAAAAACGAAATTGCTTGCGTTCGTTACGTAATAAACTGAATTGTCACGCTCAGTCATCTTTGATGTGGAACTAAAAAGACAACTCAATAAAAATTAAACAGGTTCACATGCCGAAGTCTCACGAAACTCTTAACAAACAACGCAATTTTCCCAAGTTTTCTTTTTGTTTTTCCTTTACTGTCCCGTCAATGTCGAATTTTATACGTTAAAAGCTGTTTAATGGGGTATAATGAACTTGTTTAGTAGAGTTTTATTGAACATTTTTTAGCTTTATTAATTTTATAGTCCAGAAATAATGAAACGGCTTTCGATAGCTTTTAGAGAACCCCTATTGTTCATAAAACAAGATAAAAGAGAGTTTGCGTCGGCATCTGCTCTGTTAGAGCGTTTGTTTTGACTTGTTCTGAAATCAAAGGGCTTACAATGTCTTCGGACAGTATTTATATTACCGCAATATGTTTCCTTAATCTCTTCATAATACAGACTAGATTTGCATACTACCCTATTTTTTTGAAATAGCTACGAGTACGTACTGTGATTAGAAAAGTTTTGTGAAACTTTTTGAAGAGACCTTAAGTACGTTTGCGACCCCATATTCACCAATCTGCAAATAATGAGAGACGAATGAACAAAAATAAGGCATGGTAGGTACGTATTTGGTTCGAGGCAGATTTTCTTCTCTTATAGTATAGAGGGTTAATATAAGGGCCCTTGAGACGCATTACTTGCGCACGCCGAGAGTTTTTCACAGCGATCTGCCTCTTAATATTTAATTTATTTCGCGTAGCACAAGATTTCTGTTTACGAGTTGTTATGTTCTAAGAAAATTCATAAATAATATTACATTGCTATATTTCAAAATTATATAAATAACTAGCTGCGCTCCCGCGGTGTGACCCGCGGTCCCTCAGGATTTTTTCTTTTTTTCGGGACGTAAGGTAGCCTATGTCCTTCCCCGGGATACAACCTTTAACTATGCCAAATTTCAGCTTAATCTGTTCAGCGGTTTGGGCGTGAAAGCGTAACAAACAGACAGACAGACAGACAGACAGAGTTACTTTCACATTTATAATATTAGTATGGATTAGTATGGATAGTATGGATGTAAGATTGAATCCTAGGATATCGGAAAAGAAACAATATCACGACTGTATCCCCTTTATTATTATTTATTTAAAAGGGGTGTTGTGCGTAAATTATAATATTAATATAGATTTTTCTTAAGCATTATTATGGACGTGTGGCTCACCATGTTATGACTACAAGGCACTACTCATTGTTATGTAAATTAAACTAAACGTAATCATTGTACAGACGGTTATTTTTGCCCTTGACAAATCATTTACTAATAATTGTATCTTTGTGTTTTATTTGTAAAAAAAACTAGGTGAGTGTGAATGTGTATAGAAATAGTTACAGAAGTGAATACCTGGTAGACTGATGATTCATGATGTACCTTGACTAAATTTTCAAAATGTCTTACCTATAGCTAAATCTTGAAAACTCATTTCATGAACAATGTTGCAAACTATTTGGATACAACGATACGTTTAATATAAATATCTCATAGATGTACATAAGATGTTTTGTTCGTTATTTATACTAGGAAATAACTTAGTTATGGACCGAGTTATTATGGGCACGAATAAAGAAAACAGTTTACAAAATGTTGCCATTATTAAAAAGAAGAAGAAGGAATAACAAGAGGAAACCAAGAAGTGAAGTGAAACCAAGAAGACTAAGCTAAGATGTTACTGATTGGGCGGTATAGTCACTCAGCGACAAAGCCCTTTTCTTTTTTTTTGTAAATAAAAAAATAAAGATATATGTATATTTGAAAAATAAGGATTTTGTTAAACTTTATGTTGTACACAATGGTTAGACCTAATTAATAAATCTAATTTAGAAATGACGGCAATGACATCAATAATACCGAATTTGGATCCTCTCAGTATTTGCCTAAATGGGTAGACATAATCCGCGCTTTAGTATTATTTGTAAACTCGGCTCGGAGTTTCGCTGACCGGAAGTGGCTGCGGGGGAAGCGCGGGATTTGACCGGAAGTTTTGCTGCCCGAGGGTTGATGTGTTAAGCTTTAGTACTGAGGCTTAACTGAGTTATTAATTAATGACCGCTGGCATCCGGCTCCTATCGGGCCTGCTAACTTTTCAGCCTTTTTGTGGCGCGGTATTTTAATAGGTTCAACCTGCAACATATCTTAATGATCGGCATTTTCATTCTATTTTAAACGTATAGATATAAATGGAAAATAAATTATTCTAAACTAAAGTTGTCGCTAAATGTAGGTATGGGTATATACCTTTTACAGCTAAATATTTTAATTTGGACTTTCAACTTACTTCTAAATCATATTAGATGACTGTTGATCGTGTTTCAATCCCGCTTTAACTAATCCTATTTTGAGACGATACGTAATATAGTAATATGAAGGTAGCAAGGTAGTTACTGAAAAGAATATCCGAATAAAAACATTAGAGAATTGTTGTGTCTAATGCCTAATCTAAATAAAGCTTTCAAATTATTGGTTTCTGATTTTCTCCACACAACTTATGTTTGCAAAGGTGCTATGTATAGTTTGTTTGGCAATGCCGACTTCTGCTGTTTGCGTTTCATCAGCTAGTTGTAATTTAACAGCAGCATGTAAATAAATTCCACAACACACTCGTTTAAATTTGTTACCTTTGAGTAAACAAAATAATTGGTCTGGCCCTAAAGACCTGCACACACGTGTTCACAAAACTAAAGAGTATCTTAAACAATTTTGTAAACAACTTGGCGGAATATAGACTAAATTCCTTGGTGTGGTTATAAATAAAAATATATTTTTATAAACTTTTTTACCTGAGTACGTATTGTTTTTGTTACCTTAATTTGACTACATAAGTTACGTATTATTTCCTAAGTAGCAGCTTAGGTAATATACGAGGTCTGAACATGATCCGTCTAGTTGACATGTAATTGACATGCGAGCTCTACCATATCGATTACAGTCGTCCTCTCAACTTACAATGCATGTTCTACCACAAAAATAATTATTAATATTTTGTAAAAAGTATATTATGCTAGTGGCTCATCTATGGTTTAATATAAAATTCGAATATGCTTATATAAGTAAGGCTAATATCTAGAAACAAATGATATTTGCTGATTAGAGCATTAGCCTTTGCCCTTCGGGAATCGTAAAGTTTTCTACACGTATAATATTTTATAATAAGAATAATAAAGTTTTATTTTCTCCACACCATATACAACAGTTACAATAGATATATCTACATAATTCTTTGTGGGTAAAAATACGGCTACCCCTCAGCAGTTGAATTTCAGAGTCGTTTAGCAGTTCCAAAGATTACCTCCCAAATAAACAAAAGTTACAACTAGTAGTAGTATCTTTACTAGTTTTTATATGATAGGTGTATACAACACCAATATTTATGCGACTTACATAAAAGTTTAAAGCATCCAAGGGGATGCCATAAAACGGTTTAAAGAGCACATCCCTACCAAGTGGCATTAAAAGATCAGCTGTTGAGATACCAATAAATGTGTGTTATACTGGAGGTCATTGGCATTTGTGGAGGCATATGCGGTACACCTGCCAACCCCTCAACCCGCCCCTCAAGGTGGAAATATTAAATGTTACTTATTTGCTGAGTTATGTGAATATACCTTTGCAAGAATGCGAGGGAACGTTATTATTTTTAATGTTGAGATATTTTGAATGCGCTCTCTGCGCTATTTTAATAATAGGTATTTTATAGCTATTTTAATAAGTATTTTAGAAATAAAACGTAGTTACTCGTTACCTTTTCTTTTTTAATAGATATAATAAAGTGGTAAAGTTTGTAGAGGGTGATCTCTGGAAAGTCAGATTTGATTTTGAAAATACAAGGAAGTTATTCTTATTCTTTATTGAAGTTAGCGGAATAATCAAGCTTATTTGTTCCGGAAGCTGACCGATTTCTTAGAAGAGAAAATTCTCTGTTCTGTATTGAAACTCCAAGAGGCATCTAGACATATCAATTTGTACCTTCACTTAGAACAAAAAATGGCTGACAAACTCCACAAAAGTAATTTTAAATGCTTGAAAATTAGACAAATACCTACTGTGCAATTACAGTTGAAAGTTTTTGTTGGGTTACTAGCAATTCAAAGTACTTGTACTTCGTAGTCATTAAATATGGATTAAAAGGCGTAGGTATCCCATTATTTTAACTAGACGGATAGTTGTTGCTATTAGACGCAATATTGCGTAGGCCAAGAAGAGGTGGCTATTATCTAATTAGTACCTACGGAATAACGAGATAATATCTTATATCAGCTTCAATATTCTTACCTTAAATAATACGTAATATGTGGGCGGCGATGGACCAAATGTATATTTGGAAACGGCTCTAACTAACCCCCTTTAGACATCTTTTAAAGATCTTTGTGAATAAAAATCGCGCGTGACGCGCTTTTTAATAAAATTGAGTTCATCGTGTTTAGTTTTTAACCTTACAGCAATTTACTTACTTTTTAACACAAGCACGGTTGTTACTCATTTGTTAATTCTTATCACTAATATATATTTTTGCCTCAATGACTACGGCATAAATACCTAGTAATAAAGCATGGCTCTAATTTAGTGAATAATCTGGTTTGTTACGAAAATTACCGCAGTATTTCCGACATAGGAAGTAGATAATGCTTATACATTTCGTACCTACGTATACTCATATCTGCAGCTCGATTGCCCTCGGGCTAGAATGAATCACTGCTAATCCCTGCCACAGAACAAATAATAGTACGTATGTGCTAATACGTGCAAAAGCTTCACTCCGCCAATACTAGTTTTCTTGAGTATCAAGCGATATTAAAACCTAAGTCAGTGAGTGAAAGCTCATATTTCACTTAACAAAGCATTTGTATTTGCAATATATTCTGATGGATAGCTCCGACTTAAACTTCAGTGAGCCTTGAAATAAGTGGAATAAAGCACATTTTTCGTTACCCGTAGTAACACAGGACATTCATACCCCTACTACGGACTCATTGATAAATTACAACCTGCGTGCGAGTAGGATGCATTTGAATAACGATGTCTTCCTACGAGGCCGAAGCATTGTTGGCATTCCTCCATAATTGTGTAGGTTGATTGGATATCAAGTATCTGTAGATACTCTCTGTGGCTTAGGTTCCGCGCATACATTGTTTTGAAGTCAATACAATTGTATATTGATTAATTTATTCAATAATAAAGATAAATAAATCCAACAAATAATAATAAGTCAACATAAATTACATAATTTTGCAATTTTTCCAAAAACCATGTCAAATTAAAGATTTGTATAATTATTATATGAATATGAGTTCTAGTTCAAATAACATATTTTTGTTAAAAAAAAACACTGTACAGCAAAAGCTCTGTAATGTTTAAATTCTCTTCCACTTAACCAAGTCTAGGCATTAGATGATATGACAAAGTATTTTAACCCATTTAACGAAGTGCCGCTGCCACAAACCATTTTTCAGCGTCAGTCAGATTCTAATAATGATAAATCTATCAGTTACATGCTGGTCATTGATGCTCCGCATCTGCTAAACGTTAACAACATACAAATGGATAAAACTCATACTTAGCATAGAAAGCATAGAAATCTTGGAGGAAATACGCAACTGAGGTCGTTATCCTACTTAATATTATAAATCTGAAAGCTTGTATGTTTGTTTATTAAGTCACCACACACTGTGAACTTAGATAGATAAATTAGGATTTTTAAATGTATCTCAAAAATAGTTATATATAAACTCGTGCAGAATTTAGAAACAACCATCGCTGATCCGTGGTTTTGATTTTAAATGATCCCTAAAAGTTAGTGGTGTGCACCGGTTCTCAAAAAACCGGATAATTACCGGTTAGGGTGAGTACCGGTTTTGCTTTCGGTATTTATCTTAACTACCGGTTATTTGTTTGGTTGCACACACAACGCGTCCAAATGTGTCAAAACTAAACGAATTATTAAATTTTCCGTGAGCGCTGTTTGTTCAGAAATTATTAATATTGTAGTACTTACTATGTTCCGAATTTCCAATTCAACTACTAACTTGTATCGGAAATTCGGAACATCACTAGTCACCTAGTCACGGTCCGTGGTACTCAATACGGACGGGGATTACCCCGCTTATGTCGAGGCTACAATGCGGCGAAATTAGAGCGTCACACATTTTGTTCATTTCATTAGTACATAATGGTGATTTTAATAATGTTGGCTTAAATTGTTTTACTATTACGCGCTCAATCAAAAATCAAATGCTACTTACTGGTACCTACAGAGTTAATGTGAGATTTTTCATTAATTGTGTTGTGAGAAAAAAGTGTGACACGACACGAGGCTTCAAACCAACATTCTAGGTAAGTAGGTAGGTACATACATTTGTAAGCAGTACATCCTAGAAATAGATAATTAAATCAGCTTTGTTTCACACGAATGATCTTTCATTGGTCTCTTTACAGTTATCGTTACAATGCCGAAAGTAAAAACTTCAAAAACTAAAGATCACTTCGATAAAGTGGATGACTCGAGTGTGAAGTGTAAACTATGCAGTAAAATATTGAAAACAGGAGGTGGGACATCAAATATGCTGTCCCACTTATCGAGACTTCACCCTCAAGCTGTCGATAGGCCTGCCATATGCAGCTATGAAGATGCGTCAACATCCACAATTACGCCTGCGGCAGCGCCGAAAGCCACTGAGACAACAATACAAAGTTATTTTCAACATAAACCTTCTGTCAAATATATAAAAAAAATTGACGAAGGCTTAGCCTTGATGATAGCTTCCGACTTTCAACCGTTCTCAATTGTAGAAGACGCAGGATTTCGTCAGTTTGTGGGACTCCTTAACCCGAAATATACTTTGCCGACAAGACAAAAAATAAGAAACGAAATCATGCCCCAGTTGTACAATGCAGCCAAAGTTAAATTGAAAACAATTTTAAACGATGTGGACCATTTGTCTGTTACTACAGATCTCTGGACAAGTGCAAACCAGGACTCATATATGTCAGTGACAGTACATTTTTTTCACGATATGGCTTTGAAAAGTTTCGTGCTTCAAACAATAAACATAACCGGCTCACACACAGCCGAAAATCTTGCTGAAAACCTAAACACAGTCTTTGATGACTGGAATACTAAACACAAAGTCGTTGCGATAGTAACGGATAATGCATCAAATATGACAAAAATGTGTGAACTACTACAAAAAAGGAACATGCCATGTTTCGCACATACGATAAATTTATTAGTCCAAGACTCCTTATCAGGTACTGCAGAATTACAAATTATAATAGATAAATGCAAAGCTGTCGTAAAGTATTTTAAAAAATCTCAACTTGCGATAGAGGCTTTAAATACTGAACAAATTGAAAGACGTCCAGAAGAAACACCTTTAAAGTTGATCCAAGAAGTCTCAACCAGATGGAATAGCGTGTTTTATATGCTGGAAAGGATATTAAAATTAGCTAATTGCCTTGCCATAGTAACAAGAAAATTCAGACAGGCACCTCCTTTTATAACCCTTGAAGAGGAAGAAGCAATTAAAGATGTAATAAATAAGCATTTTGAGTATATTTGAGGAGGCGACGAAGCTGATAAGTGGAGAATTGTATCCGACTAGCTCTCTTGTTATTCCCATTATATGCGGCTTCTATGAAAACTTAAACAAGCTAGAAGTTTCATCTGAGATCGGAAGAGTGTTTTTTATCAAAATCAAAGAAAACATGAATCGTCGCCTGTTATCATACGAAAACAGAACAGTCAATAAAATTTCAACGTACTTGCATCCTCTATACCAGAAAGGCTTCCGACAAACAGAAAACATGATGTCAGCGAAAGATCTTATTAGAATCGAGCTTACTAATTACATTCAAGAAAATAGTTCTACTACAAATGTTGAAACAATAGAACCAAATCTAGGTTCATTACATGCAGAGAGACCAACAACATCTAAATTACTAGATTTCTTACATGAACGACAACAACAAACTTCGTCTGCTGGAGTTCGCTCAGCTAGTGCCATGAACATTCTAAGAATGTATTCAGAGACAGAGTACAAGCAAAACCAAAATATAGGACAGTATTGGTCATTCAATAAACATCTAGCACCATTGGACAAGATTGCTCTTAAATTTTTATCTGTTCCCGCTACTTCCGTACCTTCGGAAAGATTATTCTCCATGGCGGGCTACACAATTAGTAGTAGACGAACAAAACTAAAGCCTGAAGCAGTGGAAATGCTTTGTTTTTTAAACAAGAATAAATCATTACTACTTGACTAATGGAAAAAAACCCTTGTTAGACTAAATTACTTGACTGTGTTTGTTTGTGTTTAAATTAGTGTTGAATAGTATTATGTACCTAGTAGGTAAGTATTTTCGATTCAAAGTGATTTTTATAATGTAGTTAATTCATATTTCATAAAGAATTGTTTTATTTTCTCCTTTATTATATTGATTTAGAGTACCTACTTTGACTATCCGGAGAATAACCGGAGAATCTCCGGTGATTCAATAAAATCTCCGCATAATCTCCGGAGGCTAAAATCGCCTCCGGTACACACCTCTACTAAAAGTGAGATAAACATTAAACACTATAAAAATTATAGTCTTTAGTTATTTTGTATTATCATGTGAGCTCACCTTAAGGCTGGACCTATGTAGATGCAATTTATTGGACTCTCAAGGTCGACCAGTATGGTTGCATCTATCTAGGTGCACCGTATCCACCGCACGCAGTACTTAGTTGTTATATCAGCAGTGTATTATTTCTTACTAAATTTGCATGAAATAACTATTATGTTCATTGAAAGGACTAAACTGTGGGTAGATTCTTATAATTAGAATTCACTGCAAGGGTTTATGTGCTTGCTTTCTAGAAACACGGATATAACAGTCCTTTTTGTATACTTCTTTGGTAACTCCATCCAAAGGCTGCTTGGAAATAATTGCTTTCAGCGACAAGGCCGCCCTTTGTACTAATTTCAAATGTGTTTTATTTATGTTGTGTTTTGTTATTAATTGGTGTAAAATAAAGTGTAAAATTCATTCATTCATTCATTCAGTTTTATGATGTGTTAGTCTGTTTATGTCCTCGTTTTTATATTGTGAAAATAAAAAACAAAGATACCGACATATAAAAAAATGTAAAAGGAAAACGTCTATTTTATATCATAAGCATTTGACGACCTCTGTGGCGCAGCAAGCGAAGGTCTGCCTGCGACGCAGTAGGTTGCGGGTTAGTTTGGGGCTAGATGATGCTGTGTGAAAATGTCCAGCATTATTTATTTATTATGAACTGTTAATTAAATATTAAAATTAAACACTTTCGGCCTTACTTATAAACGTGGTAGTTATAAAGTTATGTCAGTTATAACCTAAGAATAACCATACTACCCGTCATAACTACTAACTACCTACTATGCTAGTTTATTAATAAGGCCGTTTATTTTAAAAATTGATATAAAAAGGTATGAAACAAAACTCTACAAAACGCTTTAAAACTCGATCTAGGGCAAAATAATCTTCATTGACGCCGACTAAAGTTCCTAAGATATAAATAGAATAGGCTAACAAGCAATGAAGGACGAAATAGTTATTGTTAATCAGAGTAATAACAATAGAGGTAACTGCAGCCCAGCTGTATGCCGAGTGTGACTGGTTAGGAAAAAAAATCCCAACGAGTCACACGATTTGGTGTGACTCGTTGGGAACCCACCGAAAAAACTTTTATTTATGACTGTTTCCTCCTATCAGTCTATATCTAATAAATAATATAAATCGATGTAAAAGCATCATTTCAAAATGTCTCGGCAGATTAGACTTGTCGTAATTTCGTTTTTTTTTCAGGTTCTAAACAATTTTACAGTAGGTACAATATCTATCGGGGTTGCTAGTAAGTTATCAGGTACTTCCTTGAAGAAACAAGCAGAAAACTGTTAGATTTGGTGTATTCTTTTAAGTTAAAATTTATTGAGTACTTTCTTCTGTAAAAAAATCATAACAAAATACATAAAAAGTAATATTCGATGAACGTTGGTTCCTGATGTTTAGTCAATCTGTTTCTTGATCATACCTAGCGAAGTTCTATAGTCAGATTTGTTACTTAAAGGATGATGAGTTCGAATTTATCAAAACATTGTTACAGAAATAGAAACGAGTCGTGACCTTATTTAGATGAAGCGAGAACGGGTTCGTCACAATTTTTTAATTGGGCTTGTTTCCCAAAACCTAAACCCACACGTGTTTATTAATGGATATTTTTTCGGCACAGAGCTTATTTGAGGTATAGCGAAAAGGCTTATTCGCTTTGAAATCGAGTTAATTTGAAGGTACTCTGAAACCTAGTAGTAGAAACCTATGCTTATTAACTTCAAAGACAAATTATAAATATAAATAATGCTGGACATTTCACACAGCATCATCCAGCCCCAAACTAAGCAAAGCTTGTACTATGGGTATGTCTAAACATACTTGTAAACAAAATGTAAACAAGTACCTATATGTAGGCATAATTATGTTCGATGAGATAGGACAGGGTTATACAATACAAACGTGTTTCAATAACGAAACAGTCCTGAAACGACTGTATCCAACGGGATACAGTCGCGTATAATAATGATTTTTAATAAAAACATAAATCTAAGTTTTTATTAAAAATCATTATAGCCGATCGAAACTTGTACGTGTAGGCAAAGGGTAGTTAAAAAGTTCAGATCTTTTATTAAGCGAAAAAAAAAATAATCTGTGAAATATAACGTGCTTTTAATGCTACAATCGCAACCTTAACAAAATTTGTCAAGAGCAGCATCATCTCACAATAGGAATTTGATAGCTTAATCATACCGTATTTGCATGAAAAATAAAGCGAGACTCCCCATAATTGATGAAAGACGATTTTTTCTTTTTCAACCCTCCAGCCCCAAGGAGCCGTCTAATATCGTGATTTATCGACTTAAACTTATGAGGCGTGGGATGTTTTCTCTCGAATGAAAATAATTTCGAAATAAATTCTCTCTGTAGTCGATCCTTCATAGTCTCGGCGGATGTTGTGAGTCGGGAAATGATTTGACGGGCTCTTTCTCAATTATTGTTCAATAGATTGGAGGTCAAAGAACTGAGGTACCTACATTCAGCAGTTTATATTTTTATAGAAATAAAGAGCTACTTATACAACAGTTTCATACTTTTCAGCAAAAGCGCAGTTTTTCCGTGTTTCTATCAACAAAGTGTAGAAGCTATAATGCAACCATAAATTCTGCACAGCAAACACTCATCCTCATAACATTTAAAATATAGTTTGCTATACTTTGTAAAGGCTCTGGTTCGCCGCAACGTTCGTGTTTGTTTGTTCACCAGTGTGTTGGTTTTAGTAAAAATTTATAGCGTTTGGTAATATTTCTGAAAACCGCTAGTTTACTTCAAAAAATCTCTTTGAATGTTTTGAATTAAATGCATATTGAAGTGTTCTTTTAGAATCTTGCTCTTTTTGACATGGCTTTCCATAAAAAACTCAGTTTAGAAACTGAGTTTAATGAGTGTTTAATAAGTTATTATTACTCACTTACTCACTTCAACTTAGTATTTTGTAAGTACATTTTTCTGAGAATTCCCGAGCATATAAAATAATGGCAATGAGGTCTATATCACCAGTCATATATCACCCAGCAACGGGTGAAGTCGGGCTGCGGATGATAATGATGATGGAACCTTTATTTATATAAGAGATTTAAGAGTCTTCTTATTTATTTTTGGTAGGATAATTTAATACGAAAACGAACAAATAAGTCATACAACAAATAAGTGTAATTTTTCGATAAAATTCTTAAAGTTGACGACGAACACGGAGCGAAATCTAATTTATAAAGGTCAGACTACAGAAACCAGAAATAAAATGTAAGAGAATATAAACAAAGTAGTGGAAAGAAAAGTTCTGGAAACATCTTCGTTGATAGAGAAAATAAATAGACGGAAAATCGTTTAAGGAGAGACCTCCCGCAGCTCGTAAAAAATCAGTTCAGTTCCTAATTTAAGCAGTGTTATCTAAACCACGGTTTTGTGGGCTAATTTGTTTCAGTGTAGAATTACCTCAGGTAGAGATTATGCCCCCAGGTATTGCCTTAATGTGTTTTAAATGGTTCACCTATCTGGTATTGCGAAGTTGCCCATGTATTAACCAATCTGTTCTTTCGATAAGGTGGAAAAGGTCATTATTTATTGTTCCCTCTATAACTTTTTTTGTTGTTGTCAATACTTTGAGGAGTAAGTAGGTATTTATATCTGTTGGATTTTTTAGAATTTATAAAAAATGTAATTAAACTTGAATCTAGTTCATTACACATCTGCCAATAAAACTCCAAACACCCTTCACATAATATTTGGTTCATACGAATTAACATAAACATACATGAAACCACAATTTAGTGCTATAATTCCCGAGATAAAGAGACATTAAATTAAAGCACGTTATTAAAAAGAGTAGCCCAGCTCAGACCAGGCCAAATGGACACGATAAAGTGAGGTTATGATGTTGCCATGTTGCAATATGGCTGCCTCAAATTAGTTTACTTGCTAAGCCCGTTAACTCCCCTTGACCATTAAATTGGGGTCAGTTAACGTTTTTGGTTACGCTAGATTAAAAGTCAGCACCGCTAGGGGATGTTTTTTCTTGTTTTGCCGTTATCGAGTCTGCGTAAACGTAATTTGCAATTTCTTGACGCGCCACATCCTCCGTCGATAAACCACGGGCATCGGGACGCTCTCTCGA
Organism: Epirrhoe tristata; assembly: GCA_951394285.1. Classification (NCBI taxonomy): domain Eukaryota; kingdom Metazoa; phylum Arthropoda; class Insecta; order Lepidoptera; family Geometridae; genus Epirrhoe; species Epirrhoe tristata. The sequence goes on from OX596146.1 coordinate 4,994,007, forward strand.
GTTGTTTGACATCGGTCTGCCTGTTGTTATGGCTTTTATTGCTGGTCTGTAACGTCTATTTTCACTTGGCAAAACTTTGAAACATTGATTCATTTATAGTAGTCAGGTTACAGGTTGTCACGATATTTTTCGCGTTCGATAATGTGCTGTTTTAGAAAAGAGTTTTGAGTCAATTGGAGTAATACCTGGGGTGATGGAACGTGAACATTTATCAAGCTTTTATTTATCAGTTTGTATTTGTTGCGTATCAACTTAAAAGTAAGTCGTTCTCTGTAATTTACGTGTTGTCGTAAGCGTTTGATGTGACATAAATTGGTGCAAAAAGACGCATTCGTGTCTTGACAGTTTTATGAAAAAGTGTTTCATAAAGCGATGAATATGAAACGGAGGCGTCCCTCCCTTCTCATGAATTGTTTCTCGTGTTTGTTTGTGTTTGTTCTCGGATACTTGTTTTCTTATCACGATGTCTGTCTTTGATGGTGGTGCGTGTTTGGTTAGCGGCTGCGATTGCTTCGGTAACTTGCGGCTCAAACGCCAAATATTCACATCGCATAAAGAGCTGGGATGTTTATTTTTTCTCGGTCCTTTTGTTTATTTAATTTTTAGCGCGTGATGGGCGAGTAATATATTTGTAGGGAGGCTCTGTTTTTCACGTGAATATTTGAATCCCTTTATTGTAATGGAGTTTCATGTGAAAATTGTTTGAGATGTAAAGAGGATGAAAATGTTTTAGTCAAATAGGGTTCGTTGATGCTTTGAGTGCTTAGTGAGAGAGGGTTTGTAAATTTTAAGTTAAATAATAATTAGAAGAGTATGTTTGTGCAGAGTCAATGGCCGAGCAGTCAATCGTGACGGCGGAGTAACGACACCGCTCCAGAGCTCGTCATCCGAGACAAATGTTATTTTTCATCTTTTTTCTCGTCACGAATTTTGCTATCGGTACCTACAAAAAATAATTAAGGCGAACACGTTTCAGTCATAAAAACTAATACCAATGTAGCAATTTTGTGGAGCAGCGCATGTTGCGAACCGTTGGTATGAGAGAATGTTAAAAATAAATTGATCAGTTTTTTGTTATATTTGGCCGAATATTGCCAAATTGTACACAGCTTACATTTTATGGTAAAAGTTCCGGATAATCTTTAAGGCGAAGAACGAAACTTTTGGCACGCCTCATATACTTGTATGTTCATTTCATTTTGATAATCTAGTGCGAGTAAAGTATGCTGTTTCTCGGCGAGTGAGTAGTGTATAAAACTGTTGTTTCAGACTCGAACCATATTGGGGACCTTACATAATAAAATATGTTCCTCAAGAAATTGTAAAACCTGTAAAAAAAATTGGTAAACCTGAAGAAAATAACAATGATTTGGAGAGTTTTCAGTGATCAGTACGTAGTATTTTTTATAGGAAAGCACAGCTAATTAGCATCCTACGTTTAGATGTGTTCAAAGAAACGACTCTACAATTCCACATGTCATCTCACGCTATGTTTATGTAATCTTGTCTTATAGTAATCATACGTGCTCATAATAACCGTACTAACTGTAACAACTGACTGGCACAGACTTTGAGTTCACTGAACAGTACTCGTGTGCAACAAGCATTACTGCAAAGGTGAGTGTACACTGGAGATAAACAAGACGATGCTTATCGTATTAAGCATATTATTCTTGTTCTTAGTTTTTTGCATGCTCTGAAGCTTTATAATTGTTTAACTTTGCCTTTCTTTCTGTGTATATACTCGTATTACAGAAATGTAAAGTACCGACTGGTATGAATCGTCTAAATTAATGAAACTATTTATGTACCTACGTGTTATTTTATTCATATCGGTTTCAAAACCAGTTTCATTTATTTTCGCGCATATTTTTATTTAAAGCGAAATATCATTCGTTATATTTAATTCTTTATCCGGTCAAGATTTCCTTTATCTTGCGTACAAGTACCTACATTTGTCGCACTTGACGTAGCAGTTTAATTGTTCTACAGTTACCTGCTTAAATGCTGTGATCGCCGTGAGTGCCGTTTGTGGCTCAGCAAACATGCAGTTTAAACTGTAGCATACCATTATTGCTTAGCACAGAACCTTACTATGTACAGGATAAGTACAATTCGGTACGAGTACACACACAAGATTTTGCGATTGTCAAATTTGCCTTACATACAATATGAAATAATATTTTGCAGAGATTACTGTAGGTATAGGTATTTACTGTGTGAAAAGTAAAATTATAAAATACTAGCTGCGCTCCCGCGGTCCCTCGGGATTTTTTATTTTTTTCGGCATAAAAAGTAGCCTATGTCCTTCCCTGGGATACAACCTTTAACTATGCCAAATTTCAGCTTAATCTGTTCAGCGGTTTGGGCGTGAAAGCGTAACAAACAGACAGACAGACAGATAGACAGACAGAGTTACTTTCACATTTATAATATTAAGTAAGGATAAGGATAGTATAAGTAAGGATAAACATATGGTGGTCGAAAAGTGCAATGCAGTACGTAGCTAAATCTCATTTAACTCCTCGCTTACACTAGAAGAAAATACCGATAAATCTGAGTCTTTTCAAGCAAGCTGCTAAAGATTTGTGTATTTTTTGTTTTCCCTTTCCTCGAGTGCACTTTTCCGGATTTCTTCTCGACGAAGAGATAGAATCCATCAAAGGATTAAGGGGGTGCCACCCGATCGGTCCATCTTTATTCTACAGCGTGGAATAAATTATCCACCACTTAACCGGAGGTTTTATGTGCTTTATTGAATTTGCCAGTCTTTATCGCGAAAGTTATTAGTAATGAGTAATTCCAGTTAGCGGTAATGGATATTTTGTAGGCTTTATAATTAATGAGAAAAGTTTCACCCGGCTTATTCAAGCGAGTCTTCGATTCGACTTTCACATGGTAAACTGAAGGCCTATCATATTGCGAGTAATGTATCACTCGTGTTACACATTATGCGGAAGTCTCATTACATGGATGTCTTCAACTTGTGAATGAAGCTGTTACATGAATGTGTTAATGTCTTGCCACTTAAATGATGTACAAACTTCATAAGTTTGTTGATTGGTTTGCTGTCAACATCATAAACTAATAATGGCTTTATTGATTTGTATAAATATTGAGTTAGAATTTGCTAACAGCTTTTTAAATATTATAAGAAAAGCATATACCTACGTAATCTACGTATACCTAACATCTGCAGCAAAAGCATACAGAACATAATCTGACCAAAATTTGATCATAATCATAGCATATTGTACTAAAAATTATTTATCAATGGGTTAAAAGTTATATATATTCGATAGGTCCCACAAATAATAACCGAAACGCATGGCAAGCACCGCGTTTCAATCAGCGTAGATTGAGGTTACTCCACTCGGAGGGGACCGGGATTACAGAACGCATGACTCGGCAACATTAGACGTGGCACTCATTTTATACAGATGGAAATTGGATGTGGCTTTAATAGCGACCGAACGGGACGTTTTTGTAAGTAATTGGTGGCTATATTAGAGTGTTCGCCGTCTTTGGCTCGTCTGCTCCGTGTGTGGCTCCCGAAGAATTTTGTCTGCGACTCGTAGACTGATTTAGTGCTAATGAAATGTTCGATTTTATTGCTCCGGTGTAATAACGAAGTTATGACTGTATGAAGATAAGATGTCATTTTTGCGTTGAAGCCAAATTCAAATGCTGTTTTAATATTATCTATATATCTATCCTGCTACTTTCATCACAATCGACACAACAAACTGTGCCAATGGAAACGGCTGCATAATTAAATTGTTTTCTCATTAGTGTTGTACCTATATCGATAGATCTGTGTTGATTAACGTCGATATTCCGCTGTAAGCGTGTCGATGTGACAATCGCTCGCTGATTGCGACCTTGCGATCAAAGTGATTCGGAGCACAAAGGGTTAGAAAACTGCTGCGTCGATGCGGCGAGGGTTGGTTTCAACCTGCCGATTAATTCTGTTGAGGTTAGTGATTGACGGATTCGATTGGTTTATTTCATAGTTTTGTTTGTGAACGTGAATTTTGCTATTGTTCGCTTGGGAATCAATTGTTTTGTTTTTGGAAAACAGTGATAGGTATTTACTCGCTTTTAACTGGAAATTGTGCAGTGGTTGGATTTGAAATGATTACTAAAAAATACCATTGATTCATCTATCAATCAGTTGAATTGCTTGCCCGGTCCCAGTTTTTGTTAATCAGATGCCATATTGAGAAGAAAATAGGTATTGGAATAATAATAAAAATAGATAACCTGTGGTTCTTGTACCACAAAACGAGCACTTTTCCGCTCGATTCATACAACTATTATCGATTAATATGCAATAACCGTAGCAATCGAACCGGTGATTTTCTTAATGAGGGTACATCTCTAGTAGACGCAACATCGGCATCGGTACACAATCAGGGTTTAGTTACATACATAGGTACATATATTCACGTCTTTTTTCCTGCAATTCTGACACACTGTTTTCACTCATCAGTCATCATTACCATGCAAAGTTGTCGACTTATGATAAAAGTAACTATTACTTTGCTCTCCCTCAAAAATAACAACAAATATATTAATGTAAGCATAAGTTTTGCCATACCTAGACACGTGTCTCGTGCACCTTTCCGTTATTAAACTGATGTTTATCTTCTCTACATGTTCAATTCATCTCATGCCTTTTTGAATTATTATTATCTTTCACCACAAGATCACCACAAAGTAATTGTTTAATTGTGATATGGTTGCTTTGTGTGATCTTTGACTGTTACTAAATAATTTGTTCAATTGATCGATATAATATATTAACATCGAGATATTGTCCATGCTGGTTTGCGATTTGATGTATTGTTTGTTATTTTAGTAATTTGCGAATTTGTCGGGTATGCATAAATAGACAGTGAATTATGTTTGTTTGCAAATTGCGTAAAGTGCAGAATGATATTAAATCATGTTTCTATTCATATAACTTTGATTTCGCTTTGATCTAATCATGGATAATCTTTTCAGAAAAGAGCAATAAATTTGATCTGGTCTCCTACCAGTTTACATATGCGACAATGTCCAAATCAGTGTCAAAAAATATACGTTTTCTGTAGATATGGTTCTTGAATTGACGCGTGCAGCGTAATATATACTGGCACAAGTACATATGTAAGTAATTCCATGCGTGAGCGCAGGAAAGTGAGTGGACAACGCTTATATGGCCAATGGAACGCAACCGGTACGTTTTAGGAATAGGGTTGTGCAATGTGCATTATTATTAGAAACTCGGTTGCTCGGAGCTAGGGCTTCGATATGCTAGTTTTTGTTAAAAACTGTCAGGTAGGTATACTATAATTTATAGGACACAAATGAAAGCTTTCAATTTGATAAACTCTTTTTATTTTGAACTCTAGGGCCCTTATAAATAAACGTGGTGTAAAGTTACGCCAAAAAAAAAAAAAAAAAGGAAGGCCTAGAATAAATTTCATGAGTCAGATAAAGGAGAAGATCGCTGTCATGTCGTATAAAGAAGTAAAGGAGACCGCATTGGAAAGGGAGAGGTGGAGGAAGTTGCATCATTGCACCGACAAGAGCTGAGCTTTTAAATTTGATGATGATGATGAAAGTTACGCCAGGTTTAAACTCCAAGAATTGTATGGTTGCTCCTAAGTTAGGTACTACTTCTACCATTAGGTACTACTTTTTTAATTATTAATAAAACATGGTACAATTATTTTATGTTAAGCAAGTAATTTTAAAATTAATTAATATGCATGTTTCAATTCAATTTGAAACATTTATTGCTTTATGTTAGTTACATTAAAGATTCATTCATCAATTCACATTTCGTTCAAGGTGAAAAATGATGAGATTGATTTCTTCAAAATACCTACTTTTTAGCAAGTGACAACCCTAAGTTTTATCCACGCTACACACGTAGCACGCGTCTTCACTTCTCTTTTTGTCCGCCCATAGCCAATGATGCACTGAGAATGCATTCATTAAGGCATTGTATGTCAATTGCAATTATTCAAAGTTATTTATTACGGCAAGTGGTTCACCTTAGGAAGCTCAAATGTATTATTGGTCTGTTCAATTTATGTGACTACAAGAACGTTTTGCCAAATTTGATATCAACCATATTGTGTCGAGTAGCTCTGGGAAGAGCAATTTGTACGGTCTTGTTAAAGAAACTACAATTTAAAGGACGTAGAAGTCTTCATGATAAACTCAAATAGGTTTTAGAATTTGGATATTCGTTTTAGCCTTACCTATAGTTCTAGTTCTAGTTACCTTTAGTTCCACTGATCCGATTAAATAACGATATTGTTTAAATTACATCTATTAAGAGATATTACCAACATCATGACACCGATCCTTTCTCGTTTATTGATTACATCAAAGTGCTAAGTTAGTTTGCAAACTATGCCTACCCACTGAAAATTTGCCGGCAAGTGGAAACTCATACAAGTGCCGTTAACGAAACATATTAGAAATTAGTTGCGCTACTAACCCTAATCGACCTGAGAGAGGAGTTGGGCTATCACTTTGATGGTTGTCGTACGTAACTTTGCCCATATTCATGTTTGTTAAAGCTTCCCTGAAGCTACAGAGCACTGAAACTTGAATGTAATTCTCTAACCATAAAATTGACGTGATAATCCATCGTGAAGGATGCTGATTCTTATGAAACAATTTAAATAGCTTGCGTTTATTACTTACTTACTTACAACTACATATTTTATTAATAAGAGACTAAACTCTCACTTTTAACGTGTAAAAAATTATTTAGAAGTCAGAAATATTATGAACAATCTTTACCTACAAAGGCTTACAGCTCTTGAAAGAACGAAAAATATCAACAATTCAAATTGTACTTGGATGATACATTTTCCATTCATAAGATTACATAAAATATGTCATTATTCACATACGAATAACCCTCCAAAGAATGTCCTCCTTCTCGGGACAAACACGTAATAATTTATTGAGTTTCCCAATACATTAGCATGTGACATGGAGTGAATGTATGATTGATCACCCCTGCTTAAATTACAAAGTTATAAAAGTATGGAAATGGGCTGTCAGGGCAAAAAGTGATTTTATTACCGAGTTTAGATTGTTTATGGCAAAGTTTCCCGCTTTTGGGCGGATGAAGATTCACAGACTAATTGACAGATCGATTTCTGACTGTGCTTTGTGCATAGCTTAGCTTATGTTTGTGCAATGATGCAATTGCTTTTTTTATGTGACTTTCTCTTTGACCTGATTCACTGACATCTGACTTTTAATTTTATCCTCTTCCTCGTATTTTTACTATCTTTGCTTTGATGATGTTCTATACAAAGTTATCTATTCGTATTAGATGTCAAATTTCCAATTCCTCCAATGTAAATTCTTTCCTCTCCTTTATTTTCGTGTTTAAGTAAAAAAATGATGTGATTTATGCATTGTTAAAAATATTTGTCTGTCTCACAGCCAGCGCTTTCTTAAGCAGCTGAATTGACTAATTCTTTTATTTTCAAATTATCGTAAAAAAATTACAAATGGAATGATTTTTACTCAACAATATTGACAAACGATTTGATGACCTGATGATGAAGACTGACGATCTCAATTCGAAATAGAGAAACCCGACAACGCCAAAAGCTAGTGCTCTCAGCTTACTCGTTTTGCTGTTTTTCTTACTTATTGCATTCGCCTTACGCTTTGCTGATCAGATTCAGAGCTTAAGCTATGATCTGCCATTCGATGTCTTAGGTGAACTATTTCAATTTGAGAACGCAATTTACTACCTACACCGCTGTTGCTTTGAACGAACATTATTCTGCGCTAGTTCAAATTGAATTGGATCTATTTATTTGTAATCCTGTAGGTACAGTAAATTGAAGTTGACACTGCGTGTACATTCACTAACGAAAACAAATTAAATAAATAAATTAACCATTCTCGTTATTCTATATTATAATTATATGTAGTAGTATTTAAAGTAAGCCATGCATGAATCCCTCAGAGTGCGCTTTCATTCCGATGTAGCAGCAATATCAAATAAATTTATCAGATCAGACCTAATTCTATGGCTATGGAATGGTAAATTGGTCAAAATATGAGTATGCAAATAAGTTTACTCTAAGAAATCCTATGGAATGGTCAACGTATGAATACTGTGCCAGTAAAGAGGACACATCCCCCTAAGTTGAAAACTAGCTCCCTTGCAGGTAGGCTTGTAAAAGCCTGCATTTTAACCTCGTTATGTTAACCGAGCTCTCCCACAAAGCACCGGAAGAGCCTACAAACATAGGTAATAGCATCGGAAAAGATTGCGTGTGTCTCTTGCACGCCATTTTGTTCGTAATCCAATAGTGGGGTAAGATAAAAGCGAAAAAGATAAAAGGGGTGGTTTAATGGAATTAAACAACGGCTAGAGTGATCCCCCCCCCTTCACCGCAGTGGGAGGCGGTACCTAAGCCGGACTTGTGGAATGTCTTTGTTGGGATTGCTTTATCCAACTAATATTATAAATGCGAAAGTCGGTTTGTTTGAGACTTGTTTATTGGCAACAAGTAATAAATTCAACAGAAACTAGTACTAGCCCAAGTGCGGGGTCCACTGAATCTCATATTGTAACCTGTATCCTTCTTTTGGAAAAATAAACTTGATTTGATTTAGATTTAATTTTTGACTTAGTTTACCGGTTCTAGGTACATTTGTTCGGTATTTCATTATTGTGAAACTTTTAATTATATGATCATGGGCGCGAATCCGGATCCGAAAATGAAAATATATATTTAATGGACGTAGAGACGTGCCTTTAATTATCCCCTTAATCATCCTAAAAAGTTTTGCGGTTTTGTTTTTCTAGTTGGGATATAAATTAGGCTTCTTTTACTATACGAAACCAAACCACGGACTATAGCTAGTCATAATGTATTACTGGCGTCTTATTTATTTTTGTTTTCGTTAAGGTGATTATAAGAGGCTTTCATGGTTGAGGACCTAGCGATTGTGGTTGGCGAGTATAGTTAAGACTTTGTTTTTTTCACTTGAGGGGTTTCATTTATTTTCTAAACATAATAAATATGGTTTTACCAACGCTGCTGAGATACTTATTTTACTTTAATTACTAATGGAATTCTGGTATAAATATCTTCTCTATCTAATATATAAAATTCTCGTGTCACAGTTTTCGTTGCCATACTCCTCGGAAACGGCTTGACCGATTTTGATGAAATTTTTTGTGCTTATCTATGAGAATCGGCCAACATCTATTTTTCATCCCCCTAAATGTTAGGGGTAGTCCACCCCTAATTTTTATTTTTTATTTTTTAGACAAAATTTTTAATTTCTATTTTTTTTTATGATACAACATGCAAAAATACATACAATCCTCAATTTTCACCCTTCTACGATCAACCCTTATTTTTTAATAGCGATATAATGGAAAAACAACGTTTGCCGCGGGTCAGCTAGTATAGTATAAAAATGAATCCCTATATCCCTAGGTCACGCCATCACGCGTGAACGGCTGGACCGATTTCACAATTTTTTTTTTGTTGTTTGTTATTGTCAGGAGAAGGTTCTTATGACAGAAAAATGGTATACAGGGTGGTCCAGTTTATATGGAAAATTTTATTCCTTGATCCGATTCACTCTAAACTCGGTATAAATTGAAAAACTCCCCTTAGGGGTAGTGCAAGGCAGTTCCAAAGATCGTTGACGAAACAATGCGCAGACGAAGGCGCGCGCGGGTCAGCTAGCTTAATATAAAGCCCACATCTTGCAAAAGTTAGGACTTTTTTCTAGGATAATATTATTAATAAAGGATTCTCTGTATGTTTGCTTCGGCCCTATGGATGCTTATCTAAGGCCTTCTAGCACTTATACACAAATAATCATCATCATCCGCAACCAATACCTAACATCCCACTCCTAGTAGGCCTCCCTATGTTCAAGCTATCTAATATACAAAAATAATAACAAAAGAAATATCATTAGATCAACACCTTGCAGACAAGCTGACAAAACTATGAAAGAAAAATGCAGCATAAATGGTGTTAAATTAATTTCGAGTGGATGGGCTAACGAGTCGATGCGACGATTAGTAGGTCGATTAGCGCGGGCCAAGATGCGGCCGCGCCGGCAGTATTACCATTCCGTAGGGCTGCCTCTTGTTTGTAAATATATTAAATATCGATTAATGTTGCAGAATTGCACCAGCTCAAGTAGAAAAAACTTACTTTCACAAAGGCTAGGCATCGTATGATCGATCATGTTACAATTACTTATTAAAAACTTGCAAGCGTGGATAAGATTTTTTTTAAGTAGGGGAGAGCGGGGCAGAAAGTGCCAATTTTGATAAATCACTTAAAAAAACTATTGAAATGAAATCGTGCATTCTCAATTTCTTTAACGCTTATGTTAAATTTATTGTAGTTTTTGAATTTAAATTAATAATTGGCTATTTTGCAATAGTTTTCTTGTAACATTGAAATTAGTGCAACCAGACCTTGAGGCACAATTGACCCCATCGTGGGGCGGGTTGTGCCAATGCTGAGGTTGGTTGTGCCGTTCTAAAAGTGGATATTTTATATAAAAAATAATGGTGTTTAAATAAAAAATAAGACAAAAACTGTTATATTTAAGCTATTTCTTTATATAAAAAAAGTACTCCTTACATTCACAATGTTTTTTCTAATTAAACTCTTACTAAACTAACTGACATAGAAAACAACAAAAACAATCAACATTTTTCTTCTTTCTTAACTAAAAAACTCAACATAAGTTATAATTTGCACTATCAGAGAGATCAATTTTCATTTTTAAGTGTTATAATAATTATACATTTTTTATTATGTATATTTATTATAGTATACATTATACATTTGTTGATTTTCTTAATGCGCTGCATGTCTTTTGTTCCTTCCCAGCTACAGTTTTCAATTTACGGCATCAGCAGCTCTTTGTAGAAGCTCCTTCGAAGTAATCCCTCTCTTGGTCTTTCGTTTGTCTGTACTCATCCTATAATAATAATAATAATAATAATAAAAAATAACGGTGGACTTTTCACACAGGATCATCTAGCCCCAAAGCAAGCAGAACTTGTGTTATGTGTACTAGAATGACTGATAAACTAATTATATACTTTTTGTTTGTAAATACATACATATTATACATAGAATACTATAAGACAAAAACGTAGACTATAACAATGGATCGCTTGTGGTCGGTTGTGCCGCGGCACAACTAGCCCCCAATGAGAGGCACTTTCAGCCCCGTTACTAGTACACGCACTTTCTGTCAAATTTAAAATGTTTTGCTTATCAGAACCTACAAAACAAACCGAAAAGCGATGTATTAATAAATAACCACTGACCTAGTGAAACACTGGCATAAGTAGCTTTAAAAAGCAAGGCGATTGACCAAAAAGTTTAAAACACAAAATATTTACTAACGTGTAGTCAGAGCATCACACTGCATGCCACCACTCGATACGCGTCGCAGCCGCTACTAAAGTGGCTGCCGGCGATGCACGCGCGTTAGACGTTCTGAGATGCAAAATAGAAATGGAGCTATCTCTTTTCGTCTTCGAGTTATGTTCGTCGGCACTACTTACCCCCGGCACTTCCAACCCCGCTCTCCCCTACGTTTTACGAATAAAGTCCTCTCAATCTTAGTTATTAGGTATAGAGGTAAAAAAAAATAAAAAAAATGGTTGTCTGTAAAGTCGGTTTACTGACAATAGTTGACGTGACGTGACAACGCAAAGGCTGATTGTGCTTCTTTGTCGCTCGTTCCGCGCTCTCGCTTGCACTTGCGCAAGCCTTACATGGAACGCCCCAGATCGAGGTAACGCCTCATGACGTCATGTTTTTCGTGCGTGCAGCCGGCTCTATCGAATTATAAGACGTAGTCACGTCAAAAAATCAATATTGGTACACAGTTGACTGAGATAATTATCAGTGAACATTATTAGTAATGGCTTTAGTTAGATGCAGCAAGAATTATTTGTAGGGTCGTCATGTTGTCATGGCATGTATTGTTGACATCTTTACTGATGTTGCAGAATTTTATGAGACGGTGTAGGTGACGGAGTCGATTAGCGCGGGCCAAGATGCAGTCGAGTTGTCGGCATTCGATATTGTAGGGCTGTCGCTAAGGTATTTATTTTGGACATGTTTGAATATTAATGTTGACATGTAGGTAGAATATTCACTGGATAGCCGATATGAACGGAGAACGATGATTGATATAATTAGCACGATGAAGACTTTTGAATCATATTTTTTAAGGGTTATTGTGCTATCAAAAGCTTTGTTTTTTTTCAATAAAAAAATGCAAAAATATAGTCTTTAGCTTATTAAATACTTATAAAAAAGTTGCCTGATTACTTTAATTCGTTTAGAAAATTCTTATATGTAAACATCACATACTTAGGTTAGTACTAAGTCCTAATTAAGTTATTATTGCAGTGTCTATTTCTACCCTGTGTGGTCATTCACGATCTCATTTCTTAATTTTCATTTACTTGCCCGCGTGTGCTCGTATCATTTCGTTTACGATTATGGTGAGCCATATCAATTAGGGCTGTGCACTCTACCGGATAACAATCAATAGCGTAATTATATTGTCCATAGCTCATTAGTCGAATAGTTACGGATCCTGTGACGCGTCATTTGCACGAATTGCCGAAACTATAACGTTTAGCTCGGTTAGTGCTATTTGCTGATGTCTTTGGTTCTGAGATGAAAATGTAAAAATATGTTTAGTTTGAAATTTTGCTGAAACATGTTAATTAGTGTACCTACCTAATTTTGCAATGCGTTTGTGCCATAGTTAGTTAATTTACTGCCACTAATCATTACCTATGCGATTTTTTACGAAATTTGCAGTCTATAAAAAAACATTTATTCAAAATTGGAATAAATTAACTCGATAACTAATTTAAAAGGCACTTTAATTTCGGCAGAGTTTTATAGGTTAATTGCACAAAATCAATAAACGCACTTGCAAACTCATTAAAATTTTAGTTAAATATTTTTTATCAACAATATCAAATGTTTTTTCGTATCTTTGGTAGCCCTACGTAAGATGCACCTGTTCCGATCCTTCAGCGCCATTGCGCCAACATCTGTCGACTGCACTTTTTTGTTTTTTATTTTATTTTTTTGCTCTTTGCGTAACTGCCTGGCAACTGTCGAAGAGTATGAGTTATGGCATTTTAATACTTTATTTTATAAGTCGTTCTGAGATTTTCTTTTGAGTATTCTTAGGGTTTAGGTATTTTTATTGGAGTCAAGCTTTTGGTATTTTTAGAAAGAACTATGATCTGATTCTATGCCATAATAATAACCTGTCACGTATGGAATACTAACTTCTGTAAGATGTGGGCATGTATCAAATATGTATTTGAACATGCCTCTGACTAGACATCTTCAAAGGATCTGGAAAAAAAAGATCTGAGAGAATGTCTACTGCGCCTTGGGGATACAGCCGTGAACCTATTATATTCATATACTCGTATTACTATTCCAAGGAAGGCAGACAGGGTGCATGAAGGCAGACAGGGTACATGTAGGCATGTTATCAAATTTTCAGCTGTTCAAGATCTGTTAAATATTCACCCCATTTTATTCAGCTGTCAACTCAAGAGTAGAGAATTTTGTGTAGTCACTCTCATGTCAATGAATGTGGCAAGAGATGGCAACTTAACAGTCGCTTGAGCTATTCAGCCTATGAGCCCTTTATGAATAACATGCATAGAAAATGACTTGTCGAGCAATATAAAAAGACGGAGACAGATATCAAAATCAAAATAATAAATAAAGCAGATTTATACTGTATAGACTTGCGAAATATCAAACATCACTTGACAAATTTGGACTCTTTCCCAGACGGTCGGCCTACGATAGTTAAGCCTTTACTAGAGCAACGGATAGCAAACGCTGCCAAGATTTTTCACTCGTTGCGCGAACCTACCTTAATCCATTACAGAAATACCTTGGAAACGGCATACTTTTACACTTGATATCTTTTTAATCCAATTTCGATGTGGAATGTCCTTAGTTTTGGATTGGCATGTTGGCATTCTAATAAATCCATGGTTCGGCTACTTGGAAAGCTTCCATCTGTCATGTCGTTAAATTCCTTGAATACTTACTATTTGTCACTGGATATAGGATAAAGTGGGGTTTAACGAGTATGCTGCTTGTTAAAGGGGATAAGCCGCGCGCATGTTCTAAAATGGAATGCATGTTTGAAATAAGAACGGAGAAAATTGCGTACTTTCTACTCGTAGTTCTCTGTCTCTGCCATACCCCAGACACTCGGGGTACACACTGAAGAAAACTATACGCAGCGTTGAAATCCACTCGAATTACAATATTTCAAAACCGTTTTTTTGTTTTCAGGTAAGTCATCATAAATCCTTGTACTGAAGCAAAAAGCATGCGCAGTTTCAGAGGTAAGTTTAGTACTTATTGTGTTTTAGCACAATACTTCTTAGTTTCTACTATAAAAGAGCACATCATGATTTATGATTTTTACAACATCTGCTTTTTTGCGAAAGTATAATAAAACTAGCTATTTTATTATTAGTTGTTATAAAAAATATACTCTCTTATTAGATTTCGTATCGTGTACAGCTGTGCGCTTCCTGTCAGTCAAATTTTAATTATTCTAGAACCAGAATTTTTCCTCAAAAGATTTATCTGTAAAGGTCAGTAGGCACATCCTGACAAAAAGTCACAATATTAAGAAACGCGCCGCCTTTCACTGATGGAGCGAATTTAATATTCGCCAAGAAATCTACCGTCGCGTCGAGGTGAAATGGGGTGTGCAAGAAAACTCTGAATTTACCCGGCAACGCGTATCAATCATTGTCTCTTTTCATTTTTCCCCGTTTGAATTATATTTTTCGCATCTGTTTCCTTTTGCCATAGAACCTTATATATATTGTTACCGGAATCCATAAGCTACGATTTCTATAGCTTTCTAAGTTTGTCTGCACTCATATTTACACTATTATGTTTAATTAGAAACAAAGTATGAATAATAACTTCAAAAAATATTACCCGGAAAAACTAACGACCAACAAAGAAAAGAAAAACAAAGTTGACCTGTAAATTCAGGTTAGACCTAATAATTTTCATCTAAGAAAAGTACCTATTCAACAGGTAGGCAATACCTCCCACTCCTTCCCCTAAATCAAAAATCGTAATTTATTTCCTTAATTGCGTAATTCAAATAATTAATTCCGGCATTCAGTTTAATTTAAGATACCAGGAAAGGAGCCTACAAAACCATTTTTCAGTTTCATAATAATAAGTGTCATTAATTAAAAATCCCGGCAGTTCGTAATGGAGTCCCAGAATCGTGAATTTAAAAGAAAAACAATAAATTACTTACTATTTGAAATTGGAATCGTGGAATAGTCGATATCAGGAAATTGAATAAAGAACAAAGTGACGTTCGGAAATTAACTCGAAGAGCTGCGAATTCGGAGCGAAGCGGGATTCACGACCGGAATTGCGTCAGCCTGAGTTTCTCCGAAGTTTGTGTAAACTGAACGCAGCTCGGCCCTGTATTTAGGATTAACACTCAAATCTACGCAGGTACGAGGTGCGATTACTCACGCCATGTTTGTATAATTACGGCTCTCCTAAATTACACAGAATTCGAATAAGTGACCTGTTTTAGAAGAATCTCTTTATCCGCCCCAAATACGGTGTTGGTGGTATTTTTTTGATCTCAAATGTTTAGTATTCGAGACATCCCCAATCGATACGTCATCGCAACTCGTTTTTCGTTCGGCATGTGAGCGGGATTGCCCTCTATAACGTCTTGATGTCCAACATCTGCCGCTCGTTTCAAGTGATCGGAGCAGATGGTTTCATAAGTTTTTATCAAACGTGTGCCTCGATATCGATATTCTGTTTTACATTTTTTTTATCGGAAACGTTTTGACGTTTCTGTTTCTGTTACTCAAGATTATTATTAATTGTTCAGTTTATCTGTTTGAGTCTTACAAAAAAGTTCTGCAGTTTTATGATTTTACAAACCAGTTCAATCGAAGTAGTCTCTCATTTTATTTATTCCTGAGTAATGTACAGCAAAACTTGTAACTTGGTGCAAAAGTTAATATTTTATTATGGAGTTTGATGAACGAGCTGGAAGTCAAACGATGCGTGAAGTTACGGCGCGAAGTTGCCGGTGGCCGAGCAACAGCTTTTAAAAAGCTTTTGCGTTTTACACGGGATAATTTATTTAAATGAAACTTTTCATGTAAAACAAACAATGCTGTTCGGGGATTAAGCGTGTATTTTTTGAAAATGCGTTTAAGTGAAAATTGTACGTACGATTGATGCGTAATAGACAGTGATGAAACTCATAAAAACTCTTTTCAACTTGTGTGTTTTGGATATAAGTAGGTAATATCAAGTTTAAGTAAACTAAGTTCTCTTGTTTTTATTAAATGAAACTTATACGATCCGACAACGCGCCTTTTGTGAAGTCAACGTATTCATCAAACATATGTTTATTCATGACAAAAATTTTCGTCACAATTCCGTAGAGAATTTTATCATAAAACTTCGTTAACGTGTCGCACTGCTACCTCTAAAATATTAATGTAAATTCGCTGTAGACCCTAGACAAATATTTTCTCATTTTGTGTACATTAACAGTAGGTAATGTTTGTAGTTTAGTTTGATTATGATGAGCAGCAATGGAGAACAAAATTGTGGATTACAGAAATTTCAAATTCGCTTTGGATGACATCCAAATTGCATCAGGTGTGAGAATAAGCATTTTTATTTTATTTATTATCCCACTAAAATTATTTTGACGGAAAATCATGAACGATTTATATCATCTTTTGGCACAATTTTCTAACTCAATTAGCGTTCTTTGTACTTTTACTAATACTTGAAACTATTTAATTATTCTAGCAGTCACATTTTTTCTCTTATAAATACTTCTTTTTATTTGCTACAGGTTCAGCTAAAATTTTCTCAATTTTTTTAAGAGCCAAATAGGATTCATCACAGAAATAAATAGGTATAGAGTACGGTTCGCTATAATATTAAGGTGGCAACTCATAACATTTTAAATTAGATCGACACTACTATTCCAGTCCTCATTTTGTCAACTATTTTTCTTTTTACACCTTGTTGTTTCCAAAAAAGAACATTTTCCTCTCTGCTTAGAAATTTCAATTTGAACGTAAGCCCTGTTTGTAAACTTTGATTAAAACCGAGTTCAAGTTAATCCTTTGTTAAAATTCAATTTGAATTTGAGGCTCAGTTGAGCTGGCCCTTATTGGTGGAAGGTTAACAGGCTTCATCTATAAAATCAATTGAAATTTATACTTTACTTGCGATCTTACCTGCCTTTTTTTCAGTTCCTGGTTTTCAAAATGCTTATTCACATATTTGATCATACTTACATCAGCTAACATATTTAAAAAATCAGTAGAACGGATTTGGACAAGATGGCTATAAAAAGTTCAACTTGCAAGATTAAATTTTCGCGTAATGTCACTTTTGCTCTAATATACGAGCAAGCTTCCTCGGTCGCTCGACAGATTCTCTGTAGATAATGTGCACAACTTTTAAAACAGCCAAAAATCCGCTCCAATTACGTTAATGCCGATACCAACGGTTCTTCAACCAGATTTTTCTCGAAGCTATTTTATTTTAGAGTCAACTGAGGTATACCTTCGATTTTCAATCCAAAGGTTACGTGTCTCGACTGGACGTCAATGGATTTGGTGTTTTGTAATAACATGAGCAAAATTGATTTGTTATAAACAGTGAAGGAGAACATCGTGAGGAAGCCGCAGCTTAGCCCTTCGACATAATAACTCGGATAGGTTTGAGATGAAAGAGTCTTACCCAGTATCTATTGTACATGTACCTACCTCCTGGGCTAGACTATTCCATCTCAAACTATGTCCCAGGCATTACATGTAGTTGATTGAAGGCAGTAAACTAGAATATAAAATCTTAAAAGTTTTACAGTTCTTCATTTAAAAAAGGTATAGGTGCCTACGCCCACAGACTTAGTTAAAATACTTGATATCATAAGGTTCAGTTTCCATTCTATTTTAAATGTAGAGCTTAGATTTTAGAAATGTTTAAAATTGTTTAACCTACTGGCTTCAGAATGTTTAGGATGTTTTAATCCAACTATATCTACGCCTAGATTTAGCATGGAGTTGGTTTTATGCACACATTTCTCACATACGTATCTAAGAACTGCGTTCACGGAATGTTCGTATGCATTCAGTCGGTCGACGCCGCTGTTTGTAAACCCTGCTGCAATTAAGACAGTGCTTGATCTCTATCGATAATTCACATATCGATATTCCTCATTTGTCGTACTTTTATTTCCCAAGAGTCACGCATTACGCGGTTCATATTCCAAAATCTAAATCAGACAGAACCTACCAGTTTATCTATATTTCCATTCATAAATTTTCATTTCTCATAACAAAATCCGCAAATAAAGTTCATTACAGTGATTTAAAGTCAAATATAAATCTGTAGGCGTCCTATTTGTTTGTTATTTTATTAACCGATCGTAAATTACTTTTTGTAGTCTGAGGAAATATTTTATTCACCTGAGTACTGAACTTACTTTTATATTTCAAATCTGTTTACATTGGCCTATTTTTAACGGTTAACTGGTTCGTAATTAGCTTTTCCGGTTCGTTGCCAATACCGAGTGTTAAACATATTTTTGCACCTTTTCAACAGATTGCTTACAGTCTATGAGAAAGAGTTTTACGAATTGTTGAAATAGGAGAAAATGTTGAATTGATGCATCGTAAAAATTAAGTAGGTAGGTACATCGATAAAGAGTGCCTTAAATCTAGACGTCACTATTGTACTACTGTAGCTGCTTCCCACGGCCCGCTTCTAATGAGGCGTGTTGTGTTGAGTAACACGAGAGAGGAGGAGGGTGACACAGACTTTTTGAATAAGTTACTATTTGCCTCTGTGAAGTAGGTAATTAGACGTTACATTTTCAGTAATAGTCGCCCTTTTTCGAAGTTTTCAGTATCATCGTTTGGGGAACCGTTTTAGGCTTACAATTATCATGAAAGGTAGAAGATTTCTATTACAGTCGCACAGATTTCTAGTAGGTACACGCAATTTTTTTGTATTATTTTCATGATGGTCCGTAAAAAGTAAACATACTTATAATTCGATTTATTATATCCATTATCTTTTTAGTTTTCTCGTTTATTCTCGTCAGGTTTATAGTATTTTCTTTATAGCCATTTCCAAACGTTTCCCAAAGCTTCGAGCAGAACAAACATCGCAATACAATTCATAGTTTAATATTGTGAACCGGAAAAGCGTCCATAAAAGTGGCACATTGCGAAATAAAGCAAAGCAAGTGCGTCCTTTGTTTGGCCGCGTGTTGACTGTTCCTTATCCACTATCGCTGAACTAGAACTTTGCGGTGCCTCGGTGCAACGACCGCCGGTGTGACGCTTACTCGAAAGGTTTCGGAACTCATCTCGATGATAAGATGGTTTAGCTGAGGTGGACTGGAAATATATATAATTTTGCGTAAACTTCACAACTCTTGGAATTTTATATTATTTTAGGAATTGCGTAAATCTATCTCATCAACGTATTATCCACTTTGAGCTTATACGGCTTCATTTTCGTAAAAGTGTTTTCTGTGTGAATCGAAATTCATTATTTACTGGCTGTAAATGAAGATAAAAGTTTCAAAGAACAAAACAATTTTTACCTATGAAGACGTTACTTCACACAGTATTGTAAACAGACCCAGTTACAAAGAATATTAGGAGCATTAGTAGCGTGTGAAACACCGGTGGTAGCATCTAAACTTTCTCGACCATTGTTGTCTTCCCGTGGCTTGTAGTTGAAGCGATTACATGCGTTCAGTTTTATTTTCTTTGTTTTATCTGGTAGGGTTGCCCGCTCTACTTTGTTCCTTGTAATGTCCTTGGACTGCAA
Organism: Epirrhoe tristata; assembly: GCA_951394285.1. Lineage (NCBI taxonomy): Eukaryota > Metazoa > Arthropoda > Insecta > Lepidoptera > Geometridae > Epirrhoe > Epirrhoe tristata. The sequence goes on from OX596146.1 coordinate 5,013,983, forward strand.
TTAAATTGTTGTGATGATTGTCCCGCAGTTGAAATGGTTCTTTCCCGTTTTTGTGTTAGTATGTCCAAGCCAACGTAAACCGAGTATCTCATATAGATTCAGAATAAAAACGTTTTTTTTATTGATGTATCACGTAGAAAAATAAAGGAAAACAAAATAAGATAGATACGCAGAAAAATATGTTAAGAACGAATAAGCACTATTTAACTCTTATTCAAACACATTGCATCAATGCAAAGGTTTGTAAGCATTATTCCTAAGTACTCTTCCATCTATGTCATTACAGAACACTGCAACAACAATACCAACAATGAGTTAGAAAGTGCTCTAATGATTGATGCGTTCGACTTTTTTTTTGATCGCACGATGAGATGTTGAAACTTGTTCCACCTCTTTGTCGAGTGCCTTGGGCTGCGACGATTAAGATCATTGCACTCTTAGGTAACTTAGAAATTGTAGATCAAAGCATCTTACGTTGATAGCTAGTAAACTAATCGGAGAAATATCAGTGAAAGTTAAATTTATTAGACGCACACGTCGTATAAAATTGTTAATTACATTTTATAAATCATCATGTTTATTTGTAATAAATTAGAACAACAGAAATGATTTACATTATACAAACGTATATCTCAAAGCAATTCGTAAAGAACAGACTGCTGAACTGCTGAACAGAACATCCCAGCACAAATTGTGTATTGCCAGCAGTTACACAAAGTTAAACGCAGCTAGTTTAGAACCAGCAATTACTGCGACCGGCGATCTAGTCACGAAAATCTCTTATACCGTAACGGTTCACGCAGATTCCACTAGTATATGTCGATGTCAGCATCCACACTCCTACAGTCATTTGCTCTAATGGCCGCGTCAGCCGCGTGTGCTCCAAAAACATTCTAAGCTCCACTCCAGTTAGACAAAAACGAGACTTATTTATACGACATAAAACTCATATTTTAAAACACTAATTCCTCCCAATACGACATTTTTAGATAACGTTGTACCACGCGTTGTACGTACGTGAAGGTATGCTAGTAAAGGTACCTAAGAAGCCTTTGCTTCGTACACGCGTATTCAAATTCTGAAACTATTCAGCTCACTCAATTGCGGCAGTTTATGAAACGAACATGTATGTAAAACCCTTACAACTTGAGTAAGAATTGCTCTTTTCTGAAAACTGTTCTGAGTAATTGACAAACTTACCTTAAAAAACATTGAGAAAAAAGTTAAACTAAGTTTAAATATACCTGATTTGTATAGAAATCTCTCATTATTTAAATGTATTTATAACTAAAATTATGATAAATGACATGAAACTCGTGGTATTAACTAAAATTAAATCGTTGAGCTTTCAAAGGTTTCAACATTGCGAAATGCTTAGGGTGTGACTTTGTTCGTGCTACTAGAACATAAGGTTTGACCGTACTACGGAGAAAATTGCATATACACACGCCACTGCCACACCTTAACCCCACCCTGTATATTGCTACATTTATCTCTGTTTTGCACAAGGGTAGGCTTAGTGTAACGTAACTGGATTTTCGATACAAGGTTTTGAATTTTTGGGTATCGATATCAGTGTTCCTTATGTGTATTTGTTTATTTAATACAAGCGCCCTGCCCTGACTTCTCCAGGTTACATAGCGACTGGAATAATGTACTCTTGTAGCAATGTATTAGAGATTTACCTCATCATACTCATAAACTACCAAAATTCACATTCTTTCTCTACTACTTAGTATACTCGTAGGAGTACCTACAGATTTAATATAATAATGCTTACCTAATAAAGGTTAGTTGGTTTTTGTTCAAATAAGCCGTTGCCGTGCTAATTGCCGTAACAACTAATTTTGAAACTAAACGAAAGCGTGACTGTTCAGATTTGCGTGGATGCCTGCCGCGCCTCGACCAAGTATTTGGGGGTTTATGACTTCCTTTATAAGGTGAATTCGGTTAACGACCATGACGCGAAGCTTTATTGTTCTTTCTGATAATGACTGATGGTTCCTCCCGGTGTCTTTGTTTTGGGGTGACAGTGACGCAAAAACGTAATCAGCGCTCCACGAAGCCTGAACAATGAAAAACTTATTTAATAAATAAAATTCATCTATCTAGCATTCAACTTGAATAGTCACGTTGCCCCAATGGTTTTTTGATTCGAAAACTTATATGCTTTTAGAGACTAGATCTAAGTGTGCGGTTTTTTAGCTTTACATTGTATTGGCTAGTTCTTTCTTTCGGATAGGACAGATCTAAGCCGGAAATACATTATTGCGACGGGGTGTGTCGTGACGCGCACATCACCTCGCACATAATATAAATCTCACTATGAAATGTTTAAAATCGATACTTACCATTCTGTTCTGTTAGACACGTCACGACAATTCAACCAGACATAAATTATAGTTTTAAGACGTGTCATGCTGTGTCAAAACGTTTTTGTACGTACTACGTGTATAACTCATATGGTGAGAGATTCATATGGTGACATCCCAAAATAATGTAATTCCGGCTTTAGGCGTGTAGCCGTGTACGTTTTGAACCCAGTAACATAGGTATACAGCTTTACCTGCTTCGAATAATTTCATACAACACTGGGAACATCCATTTTAGTGTTCTACAACTCATAAGAATAACTGCTGTGGTTATGCAAAGCAGTGTAATTTGTGGTGAGATGTTTTGCAAGTACCGTTTTGATGCGTGCCTCTTTATTTACGCTCTGGGTACTATGCGTCTGCGCACAGACCGCATCGAATCATGCTTTGATCATGATATTTTTGCATCGGTATACGTTATTTACAGTTGTTGTTAATTAAGTTTTTTAAAACTTTTTAAAACTGTATCTTTATAACACAGCGCAAAATACATCACCAAGCTCTTGACGTTAAGAATACAAGAATCTTTGAGGAAAAGGGAGTTTGATGTCATATTTTTAAAAGATATAGCTGTATGATACTAGTTATTAAGGCAGCCCCGATTTCTACTAAAACAATTAATTTATAGTACCTAAGTATTTTTATAGAAACATTCTTATACAAAATAAATTATAGCAGCTGCTTGAAAACGCAATTTGACATTTCAACATCTATTTAATGGCAACGTTAAGTGATCGCTTTTGAAGATGCTTTGATATTAGCCGAGGCACTACTTATGATTTATTGATCAACAAGTCGATGAAAATTTCATTTTCTTTGTAATTTATTGTAGCTGAAAACTTTTTCAAAGAATCCGAACTGAAAATCTTTTTAATAAAGTTGTAAAGCGCAAAAAAGATGTAAGACAGCTCATGAACCGTAAAGTTTCAATACAAGTGGAGTAAAATTATGAAATAAACACGGAAGAAGCGAGAACATCGATGTCATCGCGCCTGAAGTGATCGCAAAGTTACGCTTCACTTTTCCCTTGAGCAATTTCGCAAAACTGCGCAAAGTAGGTAAACGTTTCAATCGCGGCTAATAGAGATTAGTAAAGGGAAAAACGGTGCAGCGACAAAAAACAGTATCAATTACCTACGTTCCCTCTCCGCGAACTTCAACTCGAAGAATCTTGTTCGAGCGAACGTCTTTAGTCGAAAGATTTGCTCCAGATAGGATAGAGATCGATTCGCTTCGCTCGTTTTACATCGATTTAAATTGTATCGATGCCGGGGGCGATTAAGGCTTCCGTGCTTGCACCAGATGCAGTGGAAAAGAAAATTAGTTGTGCGAATAATCGAATCGGTTTAACGATCAAAACCGTGATGTTTGATTTCACCCGATCTCACATTTAAAGAATTACCTACATGCTTTCGAAAAGCCCAGGTGTTCTAGTGGATAGTAAACAAAAAATAATGACAATAGCAATAGACAATAATGATAGTATGGGTTTTTGTTTTTATTTCGTCATTAAGATGTACCAAATGTGGATTTAACTTTTTAATTTAATTTATATAAGTGTGGATATGGACCTCATTTTAGTTGTCTGAAATAAAAAGATTTTATTATTTATTTATTTTATTATTAAGGTACTCCTTAATAATAAAATAAATAAATAATAAAATCGGGATGTACGGAATCAAACCCTTGATAGTATCAAGGGTTTGATTCCTTAGGTATTTAAAGTAGCTTTATCTTTGAAAAACTCTCCCTGTGGTTAATATAAACAGTTTTTTGTTTCAAGTTACCCTGTATCCTCCCTGCTAAGATACGGCAATCACTTCCTGTATTTTTTGTGAGATACATTTACATTTCAATCTTACGGATCAAAGTAAAACATTTTTGGCCTCATTACAAAAAAGTTAAACCTTAGTTGAACACCATGGTGACACAATGTCAAAACAAAACTGTTACCACAAATAAGCGTTCTATGTACGAGTATTTAAATATTGTTTTTCTAGAGACAGTTTTTTAGTCAGTGCTTTGCTAAACTCGGTTTATATTTTTTGTAATAAGATGGTTTGTGTCTCGCCACAGATTAGTAAACTACAAAAAAAATTAAGAAATCTTCAACGAATAATTTTCATTAAAGTGCAAAAGGTTAATTAATAAGTTAATAATAACTCATAATATGTTCTGATTTTTGACGCCGTGTTTTTGGTGAAAAATACGAGTAATCAATAAAATAAAAGGTCGGTCAACAGAAGATAAAATTTATTTTATTCTCTGTAGACTAAAATAAACTATTCGGTAATAAAGCAATAAACCAATTTAGAACACCGTTCGTCACCGAATGTCGGGTCCCGTCGTGGATGTTTAAAAAGAATCAACAGTTAACAACATCGTAAAAAGGTCCATTGTGAACAAAACAGCTACCGTTGTGATGTTTCTTTTACCCAGTTTCTGGAAAATGTTCTCGCCATCGGTCGCCGGAGAGACATCTTGGATATTTTTATTACTCTATGCTGTTTAATCGACTCCCTAATTTAACCTTTTTGTTTTAATAGGTACTCAAAAATGTTTATTTAATGAAATAATACTTAGAAACATTGCAGTTTCTCTAAACTATTGTCTCATATGTAAACACAATTTTTTTATTCGTGCCGTGTCAACACAAATACCATTCTCACAGAACTATATCTAGTTCTGTGACCATTCTGGTTGGAAAGAACTATCGAATTAGTGTGGCGAAAAGATATTAATTTAGCACGCCTCAACAATGCTCTTTTTGTGCACCCAAAATTAAATCTATATAGGTAAATAAAAAGAGTTCAATTATAATAAGTCCATAATTTTGTGTAAAAAGTTTAAACAAACTGAGTGTGAAATGAATTAGTTACATTCCTACGCGTGGAGCGCTCTTTCCAACATCTTGTTAACATCAACGACACTTCTTAAATTGTACTGAAATTTATTATCTTTGACTATTTAAAGTTCACTTTTATGTTTTTCTTTAAAGTTATAATATCATGCATGTTAGCTAAAACGGAACCCTTATAGTATCTCTCGTCTGTCAGACTGTCTGTCATGTCAAATTTAGCTATATCGTACTTTTTATTCCAGCTTAGTCGTTCGCAGTACTTTTATGCCCAAGCGAAATCAAAATATGCCGATATTAATTATACGAATATTAGTTATAAAATATAAGTACTTAGTTATCAGTTGAGTTATGAAGGTTACTTACAAATAAATATGTCGTCGATGGCACGATGGGTACTTAATCTGTGGGTTTAGTGGACGTGCGCGGGAGTCTTGACCAATCAGCTACAATTTAACATATTTTGCATTATACAATCAATTAATATGAATAACATTTGTAAGTATCATAAAATGTTAAATATTTTAACACTTTATCAATTTATCAGAATTATTTGGCAATGTTACAAAAACAAGTATAGGCCAATATGATTACAGAAATAATAATGGATTTTAATTTAAGCAATCTCTTCAAAATAACGGCATGTGAATGGAGAATTTATACCGGATACATCTTTTGGATCGTCTTTGGGATACATTCGTGATCATTAATATTTTTCGACTGTGATTTTATCAAAATTTATTCACCTGTTTTGATAGACAAAACTCACAGATTTTCGAATGTATAATAGGTATAACATCAAAAGGGCATAAGCCCTAACCCTCTGTGTACACGCATAAATTTTTTTTTCCTTGCACCCTTACAGAGGTAAGAAACCCTCCGAATTCTATGCTTCTATTCAATGTCAGTCGTGAAACGTTACAGACTGTTTGTATATTTTTCCAGTAAGATAAGAATTAAATGTAAGGTTAAATTTTATGCAAAAAACGAGAAGGTAAATTGACATTTCAATTAAAATATTCTATTTTCTGTTTCAGGTAAACATTAATTATAATTAAGGGGGTGTTGAATGGCTTGCTTCTCGTGTGGCAATGGTAAGTTAATCAGTTGTTTCTGAACTCTGACCGCACAGCTATTAAAAAGCTCACGATTTTACTGAGGCAACCATCTCATTTATGTAAAGTTCAAATATTGTATTTTTTGTATGCATAGTTTTATCTGTACCATTCACTTGTCAGTCTAAAAACGCCCGGTCCTTTTGGTAGTTACTTCTACTTTTTCGAAAATAAATATATTATCTACACTCATTATCTTAAGTCGTTGGAGCTTTTTATTTGCGAAAACTTGAGATAAACTTGCAACACACCTAAAAGGAAAAACTTTACCAATTACAAGAGCAATCATCATCATCATTCAACCCATTTATACCCACTGCTGGGTGTAGGCCTCGTCTCTAACAAGAGCAATAAATTCCACAAAAAAGTTATTCCAAACGAGCACTCCCAAAAGTGATATCTACACGTAGCACGAAAAATCCACGTCGCAAGGAAAGTTTTAACCCTGTTTTGACATTTCCACCTATCGATTTCCCTGCGACGACGCTGCAAGGTCTGCAAGTCCCCTTATATCATTTTTATCGCTCCCTGGAGAAGTTGGAGCGTGTTTTCAGTTGAAGTCCGGCCACGTTGGGCCCTACTACAGTGCTTTTTCTAGAAGTAAATAGTAATAATGTCAAAGAGATCCATAAAATCGACGTTTTAACGGTTTTCTTAGTTTGAAGCAACGAGAATGTGGAGGATATATCTAAATGAAGTTTTTATTATTATTTCAAAGCCCTTAATACTATTTAAGTCACTAAATGTTTAAATAAAATTGTAAATACACAAAGTAAAGTTTGTTTATTAAAACTTAAACCTCCCGAGAAAGTTACATTTTCTTGAGAAAATGAGTCGTGAAAATGATCTCGAACGGAACCATTATTAAAAGTGGTGGTAAGGGCAGTTGCTTATGTATTTTTTATTACGGTTTCGTAACTCCACGACCAGACTAATCTCTCTCCGAGTCCGTCTTGCTATTACAAAAGAAAATATGTTGCCTACTTATTTTAAGGGACGCCCATTAACTTCAATGGCTGGATATTACGTTTTATGGTTTATAATTTATTTTCGGCAACGGTGGATCAAACAGGGACCCTGTTTGATTTTAGGTTTCACTTCGGTAATTTTTCCTTATTTGTAAATAAATGCTTAATAAACATTATAAATAACTATAAAACATACTTGTATTGGTTCAGATCTTTGAATAAAACTTAATTTATTATGGTTTAATAATGGACTTACAGTTTGCGATAGTTATCACATCAGTGAACCACACAAAGAAGCAAATAAGGTTGAGCTCACACGCTGAACATGGTAGAGGCGACGCCAGCGATAGTTTATCATCTACGAGTTATTTTGATGTGAGCGAAGGCAGAGTTGGTCGGACGCGACTGACCACAGCCGGCGCGGTATCCGCCGTCATCGGATATCTAACAACATTATGTGGACGGAAGTTGCACAGTGTACGGTTTCACTTACATGCCAGTATTGTAGCCAATGCGGTCTCAATTTCAACAGCTCTATTGTAGTACAGCTTGAAATGAGTAGCGCAACGCATCCTATTACTTTTGAGTGTTTTATTCACAGTAATCAGCGCATGAATAACCGCGTTGTATGTGCCAACCAAACTGTGTCACTTCAATTGTATGTTGTATTTTAAAAACAAATCTTTTTAGGTAATGTTTATTACACCCAACTGCATTGAAACAAAGGGAAATATTTAAAAAATTGTCGGGTACATAGTCTTTTGACGAATTAAAACACTGATTATTAATTTGCCATGCCGCGCGTACAACGGACCATTTCCATTCTATGAGCTCGTTGATTGAGTTTCAGATTAAGCTTTTGTGTTGGATCATTCTTTTCACTTGTTAAACTACTAGTAGGTATGGTGCTGGCTTTCAATCAGGCTCGAGTATAGGAGTAGGTATCCGTCAGTATTTTGGGCACTTGGGAACTAGCTTTGTATTGTTTTTTATAAAACATTGTTGTTTATTTATGTGGTCCTATTTTATAGCAGATTTGCTTTCATAATTTGGAACTATTACTTCCATATTTCCGTTTCCATCAACAATTTACTGTCAAGTTATAACTCGAGCCAGAATGAGGTCCTTTACGATCAAAGTTGCTTTATTACTGCCTAATTCACTACAAGCTTGATGACACGCATGAATATAAATAAGGTACTTCAGGACAGGATCGTCCAACAGAATTCATGGCTTTGCAGACGCAAATAGTTTAACCTTGTGATATTCTGAACTTTCGGCCACAATTGTTGGAACTACTTACACATTACAAAAATATACGCATAAAACCTAGAGAACCCAAATTAGCAAAAGTTTATAAGTTCTGAACGCAGTAATTTATATTTCTGAACGCAGTAATAGGTTTTTACAAAAATCTGTATTTGCTACACGGCGATGCAAAATGAGTTTTCTGTTTCTGTTCAACGTCAATTTTACTTTGACGCGACTTACAATTTCTAAAAATTATACTCATTTGGCCCCACCTTAGGAGTAGGTATGGTTTACGGAGTAGGTAAAAGTTTTGGGTCACGTGACAAAGATAAAAGATAAACCAAGACGTTTGACACGAGATAGGAAACAGCGACTCAAACGCGTTTTGTATCATTAATTTTGTATCGAGAACATTTGGAACGCAAGACTAAAACAAGCGACCGTGACTTTCTAATATAGGTCGCTGTCTCGTGTCTCGAATTAAGGTAAGGGCTTTGCCTGCCCTCAAAAATACAGAAAAACTGCTAAGACATGTTCAATATTCTAAAGGCAAATTGTTTTACATCGCGGACATTTACGGGCCGTCCATAAAACACAACCAAGAAGCACCCAAGTATATAAATAGTAGAAATCTTATAAAGAGGTACTTTTCTTTCTTATAGGGAGTGGATCCCTTCCGTAATTTATGAGTTGGTTGCGGAAAATATGTCTGGTTACGAAGTTTTTGGTGATTTTCGGAACAATGAAGGTTTATCCTCGATTTACTGTAGTTTTTGGGTCAAGTACACCTACTCTTAGACGAATTACCGCACAAGTTATACGAGTATATTAGATTAGGTGATATTAGTATTCTAATAGACGGAGATGGGCTTGCAACCTGTAACGTATGGAATGCTTGTACAAAATAAACTTCTACAAAATTTGAGCATTGTGCCAAAAATGGTTTTTGTGATGTGCTTCTAACTACACGATTCAAAGGATTAATCTGGAACAATGTCTACCGTGCCTTGGGCATATATTCATGATCCTATTTAGTTTCGATAACGGAGCATAACGCATTCACATAGCGATGTATTGTAAAGTATCGAGTGCTATTTTAAATTGGTAGTTTTCCGATTTTCAGACTACTATCATACACTATCGCACAAAGTTACTGAGCCTCGTGTGAAAGCGGCTTAATGCTTATTTTTGGTTCACCAACCAGTCTACCCACCATGTATCAATTGTCCAATTCAATTTGGTCGTCTATTTGTAGCAATTACTGCAGAATTCTTGCATTACACTAATAACGGATGTGGTAATTACGCCAATCTCCTGCTCCTATCCGAGTTTGTAAACTGTTATTAAGTAGCACTTCTATACTAAACTGACTAATTAATTATATTATCTACATGATATGCCGAGAGTTCTATACAGGGTTATTTGTAAAACACCGGTAACCTCTCAGGACTGTATTACTATCATCTTAAACAACAACTTTAGTTCTATGACTTTTTACAAAACATAATACATTTACCAAAAACAAACCTTCAAGATTTCGTTGTCCTATCTAACACATTTCAACTCTGTATTAAAAAATTTAAATTTCAAGCGCACCCGCCGCCCTAACCCCGCTCCTCTTGCTATTCTACTATCGCTTTTTTTTTGCTTCTCATAGACTTCGTAATATTTAGAGCGTTTAGATTTAAATATTATAATTGTTGTATGAAAATCTGATGAACTAAAATTGATGAACTTTTAAAATTCATAAGAACAAAAGTTGTTGTTTATGATGATAGTAATACTGTCCTGAGAGATTACCGGTGCTTTACAAATAACCCTGTATAATTTTGGTGAATACTTTCAGAGAATCAAGTGGTTTTATTATTTTATACATGTAGGAAAACACGCCTCATTCGCTCAGGGTAAGGCAGAGATATCTTCAAAGGATCAGAAGCATGTCAAATATAGAAAATCATAACACGTAATACAAAAAGTTGACACTGAGACTCTGTTTTTGAAGGTTGTAAAATCTTATCAATGAGTCTTTCAATATTTTTACAAAGTAAAAGGGATTAATTAGGAAATACGAATTAGCAAATCGATCCGTAGATCGTGTCTCTGCCGTGTCTTACCGGATCTCGATCGCCGGCGAGATTAGTGCGTGATTAATCTGTGAACTAGTTCAGTCGCCTTGCCTTGCCCAACTGCGGTTCTCACGACATTGGATAAAATTACTGTTATTTACCGCGCTGCAGTACTCGCCACGTAATAACGCGTGTGAAATGCTTGTTATAGTGGTTTCATGGAATTCGTATGGTCATGTCTGAGGATTATGTAGATGATAAGCATGAATTCTTGGAGTTTAATCACCCATCTAGTATTTAGATTTATACGTGCATTATTTCTGCAAGTTTTATCCAACTTCATTCAATATTTGCGTTCAAAATTTAGAATGTTATTCAATTCAAATTAAATTGAATTAGTGTCCCCTCAGACATTAGTCCCATGGCAGTTCCGACTATCCCATGTTCCGCCCCGTAAACAGAATACTTATATAACTTATCCAGTTTGGTGCAGTGTGCCTCTCGAGCCTGATTATACTGCGCCTAGCCTGAAGGCCGACCATTGTTCTACATCGGATTCTTGCACGCAATCCAACTCTTATTTTAGTGGGCTATTCATTTTTCTGTTTTGTTTATTCGCGATATCTTTAGTGTTGTTATTTGTTCGGTACGCTCGCTTACATAATTGAAAAAGGGAAATTAAGCGTCAACGAATAACAACGTTTTCTTTGGTGTTGATTTTGTATTACAAGCCGTCATTCAAAAGAAGTGCTTGGCAATAAGACTTGATCCTGTTAACTTTCAATAGGGTTTTACTTGGTTAAATGATGTTACTAACTTGATTAAATAAAAAATACCAACTTAAAAATTGTAACGTATACCTCTGATATGATATTTTGTTATTTAATTGCAGGAATTATGTTGTACGGAGCCATTTCAAAACAAAACTTTAATACCTAATTACATATTCAATTCTGAAATGGAAATGTTAGGTTACCTACACTGAAAGCTAATTTAATACACATACTTAACTAAATGGGTTTAAGTGAGTAGGGTAGACAGCCACTATGAGCTCTGTAGGTATTAATTGTATACGAGAATTATTTTAACAAGTAAGTTACTCCACTTAAGCTAAGCAGGCACTAATTTATAAAGAGGATAGGTTCTTATAAAAAAAGAATGAACTTTTTCACAGGCGATTACCGCTACGTCACGGCACAATAGCCTCGAGTTCGTTTACCAACTCTACCATAGAGTTAAATAGAGCGGATAATATCCGTGGAGGTAAAGATATAAAAGTTACTCAGATACATTCACTTAGGCAAACACTTTGACTTATACCTACGTGATAGCATAACTTTCACATACAGGAGAATGATGATTTGTAAGACTACAATCGGAAATTTGAGGGGCAGAAAAATTTGAGTCTATTAAATACGTAGTAGATATCAATAAAATATTCTCCCCTGTCTATGGTCACAGCTTTGCGGGATTCACTGAAGTGACAAGTCTACCAAAGAGGGCAATAATTGTAAATAAAAAATTCACCACGACGATGGTGCACAGTTACACAGCTGCGGAAGTAACGTGACGTGACAACCCGACCCGTCAAACCACACAGATTGGTACCGAATATTTGATAGGTTGAGCCTTGTGCTGTATGTATTTCTTTCTGTAAGCCATAGTAGCTATTGACCCGAAACCCCAAACCCTGTAAGGTAGAAGAAAGCTCTGTATACAGTAAGTGGACTTTAGTTCAAGAAAGGAGCCTCCTTGAGGCGCACTTAAAATTGTTTCACCACACTGGTTGGTAACAAACGACGAAGAAATCACTTTCAGCGATAAGGCCGCCCATTGTACTAATTTTGAACGTTTTTTATTTTTGTGTTGTTTTGTTATTAATTGGTGTACAATAAAGTGTTCATTCATTTATTCATTCTTATTTATAAACCCAAATTCGCCAAACTGATTTATACTATACGTGTTAACAATAAGCTTGTTGTGGTAAGTACTGCCATAATAATGCCCGTCAAACTTGTATTTAAGACATTAATTGCTGGTAAAAACACTCATATAAATTAAGAAAGCGTTCATGTGAGCTTCGAATGTCAGTGGAAATTTATTTAATGGCTTGTAAACATCCATTTTCCTTGGGCTATTAATTTATCTTTGAATAGGTAATAAGCAAAAAACAAATTAGGAATGTTTCTAAATATTTATCTACCTACACTCATTAGGTACTTCGCGTAATACTACTCGTAATTGTATAAAAAGTGGCGTTGTTATTTATTTTCTTTGCCTTACTTATTTATTTAAGCCACTAATATCTTACTTAGGCGATCAACACCTGAGTAGTTGGTTGCATCAAAATTCAAAGGGCAATACTCCCATTACTTCCAAGTTAGTATAAACTATCGAGCACTTCCATTAGGAGTCAACACTTGTTTCAACCTCTGTTGTGTGTCCATCGACGTGTTGTCTATGGCTGACAAAAGCCATGGTGACGTAGGCTCAGGAAGTCAGTAGTTTGTGGGCGCACCCTGTTTCCGGCGGTCGCGGTGTGTTGCATGCAAACTACGCATGTCCGCTCGCCAGGTAAATTACTTCGAATAATCAATAAAAAAAACATCGTATCGTTTCTGAAATAGAGCTTTGCCAAAAGCTAAGCCAAAATATGACAAGTTGAAAAAATTACCAAAAGTAAGCTAAGTAAGCTAATGCAAAAATTGTTCAACTTTATAACGATCAGTTTCAAACACTTTACAGGTATACATGAGGTAGTACATAATATTTAAGCAATACCTATACGACCCCTGCCTTATTGTGTAGACATTTATTAAGTTAACGTTGCAAAGCATTTGTTAGACAGTAGGTTAAAGAAAACATAGAACGAATGTTTACGAATGTTTTTTTTATGAACCGAATGTTAACTTTAAACAGCGGAACTTACGCGATATTAACTCAACACGATTATGATACCGACTTTAAATGTCAATGATAGCGACGATTAAGATGGAGATTATTAATAATTAGTTAATGCAGAATCTCCCACTCCATATTAACCGGCGGCGAGTTAAGCCGAGTACACACGCGCTCGCCTGTTGCGCAAGATGACATCCGAGCCGCAGATTAGCATAACTATAGTGCGGCGACACTGCGAAACAGGGCTTTATCGATGAAGGACTTTTAGTGCATGTACCATTTTGAAATATGATGATAATGTAGATTTTCGAACAACATATACACAACTCGCAAACACTAGCAACGAACAACTAGCTCACGAAAAATTACTGATTTGAAAGCCTTATAAAAACGTGTTATTTGAAAGAACAAATCAAACGTCGACTTTGAGCTTCCAGTGGGTTATTGGGGTAGTGGGGTTATTCGAAACTTGAAAAATATACGAAATTCAGATGACAAAACATTGGTATAAGTAATAAACTTAAATAATTTAAGAAACTTGCAACGTTCTTTTTTACGGAAGTAGACAATTTATATTCAGTTCTCATAAGGCATAAATAATAGAAAAAAGTACGCCAGTGTCCCAACGCGGGTGCAATAGCTGTCGTCGCCTATTATTTGCCTAATGTACTTAATGGCACAATGAAACTGTTGTGACAATGCGCGCAGAATTAATTTATTGACTGTGTTTCTGCTGCAACTATTTTAAAATAATAATAATTCATATAATAGATTTTTTGGTTTACTATAGCTTATTATTTATTTTATCTTTTATTTTTTCTTTACGTTTTTATTGATAGTTATCACAATTTTCATAATGAGAAAATTAGTGTCACGTCAATGTTAATAATATTTATGAAAATCACCTGAAAGAAGATTGCATTAAAATATCGTATTTGGTCGATGTTTTGCAACAGCACTATCGAATACACTCGAGGTCGCATTAACATGACATGACGGAGTGTGCATGATTCACCGGCGCGTCTCTGTGCGCGTGCGGTGTTTTGAATTAGGAATCCCTAGATCTAAAGGAGTATTTGATAGAGATATTTATTAGAACTGCTTTGTTGAAAAAAAATTAATAAATTATTGATTTTCCGAACTAACTTTCTTTGAAACTCAATTTGGACTAACTTATGACTTGAAGCTAATAGATTCGAAAAGAGCCATGATCAAAACGTGTAAAGAATGAAAACTATAGGTACAAGCCCGAAATAATATAAGGAGAAAGGAAGATGTGGACCTCAGAATAACAAGAAAGGCACAAGATGATGTTGGAAACAAAGGGAGGACTATGCCTTGCAGTGGGTTGTGTCGAGCTATGGATGATGATGATAAAAATGATGAGCTTGAAAATTCCACTTAAATACTTTTTCTGTGATGATTTGATTTTAGTTACTTAACTAGAACTATTTATTAGGTCGGAAGAGAATATCATCGGCTGGAAATGTCGAGCAGTTGTGCTCCAGTTTAATTTATGACGGAAGATAATATTTTTAGATTTTTATATCAACCATTATTTATATTTTTGTACGGATTTTGCTCGCGCTAATAGCGACACGGGAAGTCATAAAATGCTTCACTACGGTACGCACTCGTGGTTAGACTTTGTAGACATTTTCAAGTCTGTGTTACAACACTGATATTATCAGACAAGGACTCATTTCCTTCTTGTTATTTCCTAAAATCCTTACAGCTTTGATGATAATTATAACAGAAATGAGGCACTATTTTTAAACATGATAATTATGTGCGAAAATCACCTCTTGTTACTGCCCATTTATTTTAGTTCTAGAGCTTTTGTTTTCCATTTCCAAGAGCAACTCATAACATGAAAATATTCCAAGTGTTTGAGAGGTATTTCTACACGAATGTTATCGTAGCACTGCTGACAGAATTATTTCGCCTCCTATGTTACTTTAGATCTTTGAACTATATTTTTAGGGAGTTGGCGTAAATTATTAGATATATCTGGCAACTTCACACTTTTCAAAGGTCAGGGTTGTCTATATGCGACAGGTAAAGTATGCCGTTTGTATGCTACGAGCCGCGGACTTTTTGTCGTATATTTTATTGAGATTAATAGTCTAATAAACTCTTATACATATCGTAATTTATAACTTAATTCAGCAGAAGTGAGACAACTTCCTACTAGCTATCACTCGTAGTGACGATTTACAATCTAATATTATTTCTTACACATGACAATGTCGCAATAGCACTTTCAAATGATTAAGTGCGCGGTATTTTATGTCCAGTTGATTGGTAGACATGAGTGTAGCTAGCAGATAATGTTTTCCAGGTTTACTATAAATAATTTCTACAAACATGTCGGCCTAGTTTGCTAAAAATATCGTGTAATTAATTTAAAGTAGATCCTCATTAACGTGTATCCTGACAGATATATTATTTTACCTGGTAATAACCGGTAATACCTACCATCGCAATTTCAGCTACTCGTTCTGATGATTCACTCGATACTCGTCTTTTGATCTCGCTTCCAAAATTTCGGAGCGGACAGGTAGACAGATATTAATTTAATTATGTGGCTTTATTGGTTTTACCTTCAGCTATGAGTACATGTTTAACCAATGGCACTTCTCCCATAATAATTACCGCATTAATTTTCAGTTCGTTGAACCAATAACTTGATTTGAGCTAATAGGTAACGTAAGTGTTTGGTAAACGTGAATTTGGCTACTTGAAATTTCTATCCTAATTATGTGTTTAGGTTCCAATGAATGTGTTTTTTTTTTACATTTTTAATGTTTTTTTTTCAGGGAATAAAAAAACGAAGCTATCACGCGCTGAAACTACCGAAGTCGGAGTTTTATCAGTATTTTTTATCTAGAGTTCATAATAATTATCGTGTGCAGTAGCTAGAACGATCGATAGTCACAACATTTGTCCAATGATCTATAGTTACATCCTAAAGTTGGTTATTTCACGTTATTGTTGACGGAACGCGATATAAGTATTGTTAAAATTAAATATGTTTTGAACTGTTAGTATGTATTCAAATTATTCCATAAAGAAATATTCCTTTAACATTCTATTTGAGAGTTACTTCTGAAAGGATACTCCGATTAGATATGCTACAAAGATATGGAAATTATGAAAATGTCTTCCAGGAGTCTGAGACGTTTAAATGTTAAAGCTTGAGTCAGAGATATCTAAACTTGAATAGATAATGATCTTTCTATTCAACTGACGGTTTTAATTCTACACACTGGATATATACTGACATAAAAGTGCCTTGACAGCGTAAAAACCTGAATATCTTCATCCGACAATCTTTATCATCGTGGCGTCACCTTTTGTTGTTATTATCTTAAGTTTGCTGACAGTTCTAGAAAAATAACACATAATAACATTGTGTACAGTCCCTATTAAAAAATATATTTTTTTTATTTTATTTTATTCATTTAATAATTTATTCTAAGTAGATATTATTATTATTAAAATTTCGGTTCAAAAGATACAGCCAAGATTTAAGATATACTTAGATTCAAGATATACTGATGCATGAACGGGCAGACAGACAACGTAATAGCTGTGTTAATAGTCTCTTTGGCACTTAAAGGTATCGCCAGGTACTAAATCCTTACTAGCAAGGAAGTTAACAAATAATCCGTTAACCTTTAGAGCTAGTATCCGGTGCAAATTTTTGAAGTGGCTTACAATAATCGACGTACAGTTATTCCATAAAGTGACGTGGTGACAACCAGCATCGGGGGCCAATTCGCGGGAACAGAACGGTGCATATGTAATACCTGAGCGGGGAAATTGGAAAAGGGTGAAAAAGTAACAGTGTTCGAGATTAAAGTTACCGCCGCTGTGAGCACGCCCACGATGTACTGTTACACCGATGTGCCTCACCGTTCTTTACTTGTTTTTCAAACGTTTATTTCATCTACGAGCGGCTATAAAGTTTTCCAAGATATAATATTATCATATTTACGAGTACCTAGTAGTTGCAATCGTAAGAATTAACGCCTAAATTTTTGTCATACCTACCCTTCTGATTTAGGGATAAACGTAAGTGCGGGCCGGTATTTTCCGTCATTGCAAGTTGAATAAATTGCACTTAGAAATCTAAAATAATGACTACTGAGATAATGTCTACCGCATTTTAGGGATTCAATCATGGTGGTAATCAAAAATTTTAGTAGGTACTTAAAATTTTTTTTGCAAAATTTACAAAATCTCAAAAACGGCTTGTACACCGATTTGATTGTTTTTATCATAAGAGATGCCGATAATATTTCACATCTTTCAAACGAAAGCATTCAGATGTTTCTATGAAGGCCTGTTCTATAAAGAAATGTAATTCTGTGTAGGTAGAGCATGCACGACTGGTGGTCACAGTTCGGTGGCCCGTTTTGCAAACACAAGCCTCGTATGATACGATATGAAATCGAAACGGATTTTGTTACCGGTATGCGAATGTGACATACTTTTAAACGTTTCCTAAGAGGCAATTACAAATGAGAACGGTCAAGTCATGCTGTCAGCTCTAGATTTGTTTGAACCATGTTTCCTATTCATTACACGTATTTTATCTTGGCATTAGTTATAACTGGACATTGAATGCAGTCAATGTAACTCCAATCACTGTTGTTATATTACATATTATGCGATTTGTGTTTTATAATTTTACTTTTAAACAAATTATGCTACTAGTAGGCCGCATCATTTGTCTAAAATCAGTATAAGCATGATAATACCTTTCAGAAGTCGAACAAAAGTAACTTACATTTACCATAAATTATTTTTTTGCTTTGGTCTCTTGTATTTTAATAATCTCGGAGATGATTGACAATAATAAGGTGTTTACACTATTTTATGATCAATGCAGGCTGTTTCCATCCCAGTTTTATAACTTTTTAGCATATTTAAAAAAGGTTTATCAAAAATATTCCCAACGCATAAAATATCGAAAAACTGACAAAGTAATGACCCGAAAAAGTAACCCACATGTTCGGCGTCGCGTCGACAACGATCCGGAAAATTGTGCATATCTCTTAGCGGTCGGTAGGCGGAAGTTTCGTATTCAGGCAAAAAGGATATTACTTATTTATTTCTGTTTCGCTTCACGATATAACACTGTATGTTGAAATCAATGTTTCAATGATAAAAATGATATTCGTAGGCCAACGATATTTCGAAATTCTGCTTGGAGTATAAAATATCATTGTCATAGGCGGTTTTGTACTTATAAAGAAGGCAACTAACTTGCACTACGTTATATAATTTATACCTACTCATTTGTATAATATCTTATCTTTGAAAAGGGATGTAAACTAAACATACTCATGATGATAGTTTGTTCGTAACCGATATTGCATGCTGAATTGTAGTTACACTGTTGTGCCTCCGTAAATACGCGCTTGATGCATCGTTGACATGCTTTCGATGGGATTCACTCGCGTGGCAGTTTTGCGCTCACTGATTTATTTCCACCCGCATTTCGTCGTGCACACTGCATGCTATAAACATTTCATGGTTTCATCAATTTTTTTCTGGAATTTTTTGTTCAAAAATAAAGCCTTACAATCTTTTCTTGTTTATGTGCAGTTGTCGTTATGGCTATCACATGTCGTTATCCCAAAGGCGTTGAGATTATCCATCCAATTTTCAGCTCTACAACATTTGAATGAAATTTAAACTCATACCTCTTTTATAAATAAGCATAATTTTCACTTGAATAACTATTTATTTATTTTGGAGCTTCGAATAAATAGCATAATTCTGAACAAACAAATAGGAGCCTGTCACTTACAAACAATCTCGCCGCGTAGGTTCTAGCATTGGGACAACCCTAGATTGATTATATCATTCCCTTTCCTGTCGGTCGCCCTTCCACCCCTTTTTGCGTATCACTGTTAAAGTAAAAAAGGGCCCTTTTCAATGGATCCACGGAAACGAACATTTATCATGACTGTAATGAATTATCGGGTATTTTCCAATAAGCCTTTATGAGGCGGTGAGCTTTGAACCCCGGTAGGTGCTCGGAAATTCACGGAAGTTTTCGCCGATATAGAGCTTATATCGTAGAACATTCGTTAAAAATCGTTCTGGATGAGAGTTTTGAAATTGCCTTTGAAGTAACATCCGTTTCAAAAATTTGTTTTTATTCATACTTTGCTTTTGCATTGCTGACAATAACATTGTACAGTTTGAGTTATTTTCAATATACATAATAGTTTCAAACAGGAGAGCCTTAGGTTTATTCATCTAACTGCATTGGAACTATTTATTGGAAGTCCTGCAGTTGTTCGGGTAATAAAGTGAACGTAAAATTCATACGTAGATCATAAAATGTAAAATGTAAAGCCATTAAATCTGCTGCGTAAACGTTCGCAGTTCATGACACAGGTGCTCTGTAGTGCGTAACTCTACGCGATTTCTGGAATATAAATTGTAATCTCTAAGTATTTGGAAAAAAAGAAGGGTTTTTCCCTAAAGAGGGATGATGCAGGCTAAAAATAAAATAATCTGATGACGGAAAACTTTTATTACTTTAATTCATGTAACTTTTCATACTTCAATTGTACAAAAGCGTTTTTAAAAAGAAATATTTGTTAGTATTGAGTTTATTATACAATTTGCCTCAGTAATGAAAGTGATGGTGCATTTTTTGGTAATTAGTTTAAATGTGAGTTCTTGCTCCAATTTTAAATGCAGTGTCATCCGAGTAATTATTTTAGAGTTCAAGCGACGAATTTCATTTCTAATAAACTAGATGTAAAATAAATAACATAGTACAGTATCGAAAAGATTTTATTTTATTTATTTATTAGATCACCAACACAGAGTACACCTTAACTTAAAGTATGCATGCAGGAAATAAGATTATTCCTACAAAATTATGTATCCTGTAGAAAGCATAGACGTTATTCTAGGCGCGTATGTTGAGTCAGTTTTGTAATGCTCATTTTTTGTCGCCGCCATAATATTAGATATCAAGTCGTCATACGTGAGCTGAGTGCTGAGAGCGACCTCTGCCTGAAGAGAAAATCTGCGTTATTCCACAGTATATTCGTATCATTGTGCAATTTTAAGATATTAAAAATATCTCCATATTTATTGCCTTTCTGACTCTAGCACCTTCCGTCGGTCGTAGCGTTAATATATTGCAAATCTAATTTAAATTTGTTTTAAGTACATACCTTCTTAGCAAGCTCTTATCATCAGTAATTTTTAAGTGGTCTCTTCCTACATATAATCAAAGGACAAGTGTTTAGTCACCTCTTCTTCATCTTAGATGTTAACTAATAATTTGGTAAGAGGCGACTTTCGTTGCAAGCTTTCAACTTCATAACATCTTAGTGAAAAGAAGAAGGCGGATATTTCCGCTTGAACGCATTCAGAAGGATGCCGCCGCAAGAGTAGGTAGGTACCTATAGCATTTGTTTCTGATGAATTTATCGAAAGCTCTTTGCAGATGAAAAAATATAAGCTTCGTATTCAAAAGATTTTCTTTAGGTTTTTGTATCGCAGTTATCAATTGAGTTTTACTTTAGTGACTGGTGCTAAAGTGTGCAAAAGGAAGTCGCGAAGATAAAAAACTAAGTTACATGAAGATGTCAAGTGGATTTCGTCTTTACTGCTTTGACATAAGGGGGATAACTCAGAGATATGCCCGAAGCGGAATTACTCTGCCGAAAGCCTCGCAAGCTAACGAGGAAAACATGAAATGTCTTTGAGTGTTGATATATTTTATAGATATCTAAAATATTCCAAAGTTACTCCAAGGTAGAAGCGAATTAGACTTTCGTAATTTCAAGCCTTTTTTAAACATTGTAATTTGTCTACAAGTCCCACATTTTTCTCTTTTGGTTTGTTCCATTTATCAACATTCCCACTCGCTACCGCTAAGGCATCGTTTTCCTGATTCGGAGTTATCACTTGCATATCCATATCCATTGGTAGACATTGACACACCATTACCAGCGCTAGTTATTCTGAGGTGCGTTCGTTGCCTATTATTATGTGTACCGTGAAGCGATACGGCAAGATGTCATCTCTACTGTCCTCGCGGCGACAAAGCGTGGCACAGGTCAAAGGGCCCAAGAGCGGGCGCATTGTTAACTCACGAGTCACGCTCAAGGGCTTTTGATGACGACACTTGCTCTGGTACGGAGGTTACAGAAGAAAAATAGGATAAATTTCAACAGATCTTATAATGAAATATTGTGGGATCTCCCTAGCGCAACAACGCGCAACGTGACGTCTTAAATCGTGCGGTTTAACAATCTGTTGAAATATAATCTTAAATGTTTTAAAAAAATCACAAAAAGTGCCCACAGCTGTATGTGTGATATGAAGTTCAGTCAAGTTTCTTACAGATATCTAGAGTTAGAAGATAAATCACTATTTCAATAAATAAGGTAAACAGACTAATGGATCGTCATATTCTTAGTCTTTTCAACCCAAAACTAATATATCACCAGACTGATGACTTCCAAATCCTTTTGTAAGAAAAACCCAACATGCCTTTAGCTATCCCTGTAAAGAGGCAGGACGCTAAAGGTGCTATTTTTCACTTTATCAAAGAACGTCACCCTTCCTTCCTGCCCGTTGAAAAGACCGAAAAGGCATAAAATATTTTTCCTGTAAGTATTCGACCAGAAACTTGTTTTATTTTCTGTTGTATAATAATTTATTAAGGCATTTTATTACTTAATAATTTTAAGTCTTTCATGAAATAAAAATAACATCTTTACGCATCTTTATTATTGAATACAAGATTAAGAAAACCTACATCTTCATTCTTTGAGTTAAACAAAAATTAAAGCCGTCATGATAGATTCCTTTAGGCTTCTTTAAAGCTCCGTGACAAGTGGGACTTCATCATCATCATCCGCAGCCCGATTTCACCCACTGCTGGGTATAGGCCTCCCTTCGCTTTTGCCATTTTTCCCGGTCCTGGTAAAGTGGGACTTTCAAAAATTTTGGCATTATTAACAGAATTATTTATTTTTATCACCAATTCCAACGTCTCCACTATAAACTCTGTAGTTACAAGCCAGCCCAGCTCAGCACGTCTCATTAACTTTCTCAGTTTGAGTGCTCGAAGGGAATTCAACCGCAAATCTCTTGTCAAACTGTATCCCATCTCGAGTTTCAATTGGAACTTAGTCTGAACTAAAGTAGTATTCTTGCGAACGTTGAAATACTGGAAGCGGCTGCGACAGGCGGATCTTGACTCGGTGAAATTAATCCATCTTCGCTCTCAATGGAAACGGGAAATGTATTAATGCTGTGTAGGAGAACTGTATAGCCTCGTATTGGGTTATGGCTGGCTCAGAGGTGTAATTATTGTGCAATGCGTTTATGTTGCATTCGCTTTGATATTTGTGACGCTTTTACTTGGTTAATCTATCATAGCTATCTTAACAATAGATACCAATGTGTTTCAATGTCTAGAATCAATAATAAATCTAGGAAAAATATCTATAAATCTAATTATAAAATTAACAAATTTGGCGTACCACAAGGAAGTATTCTTGGACCTAAACTCTTCCTACTGTACATAAATGACTTGCCCGAGGCAACTGACCATGAAACTATTCTTTTTGCTGATGACACAACTATAGTATTTAGGGGTGCCGATGTTAATACATTTGAAAATGACATTAAGAAAACTATTATTGACATCACAACTTGGTTACAAAATAATAACCTAAAAGTAAACATCGACAAAACAAAATTAATGCAATTTCAGTCATGTAAACGTGAACCAATAAAAGTTGACATTAAATTTAATAATACTATAATTGAACAGGTTAATTTTTTCAAATTTTTAGGTATTTTTCTTGACGAAAACATTGACTGGAAACTACAAATCGAAAAAGTATGTATAAAAATTAGTAGATATACATATGTGCTTAAGAGACTGCGCGAGATAGCCTCTTTAAAAGTGGCTCTGAATGCCTACCATGCTTACGTCGGCTCAGCTATTCAGTACGGCTTAATACTGTGGGGAAACAGTGTAGATATAGACAAAGCGTTCAGAGCTCAAAAAAGATGTATCCGTTCACTATGTGGCGCTCATTTTCTAGAGCCATGTAGGCCACTATTTAGGAAATTCCTTATTTTGACTCTACCCTGTCTATATATAAAACAAGCATCTGAGTTCGTAAGACAACACGCAAATTACTTTAAAACCAATCAAGATTTTCGGGAACGAGTCCTAAGAAACACGTCCAATAACAGACTGTACATTCCTAAATATTATTTAAAACTAACACAACGTCAAGCCTATTACATGTGCATTATGGTTTATAACAAGCTACCTACTGATCTTAAATATTTAAATGGCCATTTGTTCAGTAATAAATTAAAAAAATGGCTTATCGACAAATGTTTTTACTCCGTAAATGAATACTTAAATAGTTAGGGACATCAGTTATAATTTTTTACTTATTATCATTTATCTTGACATTTAAAATTTGCATGCCTAATATTTTGGTAGGAAACAGAATGGACAAATATAATTTTAAGATCTTATTGTATCACATGTGTTCGTGCAAATAAATTTCATTTCATTTCATTTCATTTTATTTGTATGTAGTGCAAGACACTTTGATAAATGCACTTCACAAATATTCGAATGATTCAAAAGACTGCATCTAAGATGTTACTTTACGACTTCTGTTACTTTTATAGAAGCAGAAGTAAAGCGTGTTTTGCTCGATAAAATTCTAAAGGCGCCTAGACGACTATCGACGATACTTTTATGATTTCTACTAAATGGCGCTTAAATATATCGATCTAAAAGAACTTGAAATGCATTTGATCAAAGAAGTTGTTGTACTCGTAGAACAAAATGCTAAATTACATTTACAACGCTAACAAGCTATGACGTAGGTAACCTACCCGGCCGTGTTACAAATATGTTATGTTGTTACCATGTCACTCATCAGTCATGCCGTAATTTTCAACATTTTCCTAAATTTTAATCAGCTAGTGTTACGAGGTTGGGTGCTTTCCCTAATTTTCGCGACACCCGCTAACCGAGCGTGGGGTTATTTACTAAAGGATCACATCCGCGTCGTCATGGCAACGGGTCGTAGTGTGCTAACACCTTATTCACTGTTTATGTGTGGGCGTAAAGTTGTAGTCTGCGGTTTCTAGAACGTGTGGCATTCTTATCTCTATCTGTTTTTTACGTACCTACAGGGTCTCATAGTTTTGATACTTGAAATTATTAGCAAGTATAATAAAATAGCTTAAAATTTCCACACAATACGCACAGCCGATCTTTGTCTCTCTGAAGTTACTAAACGATTACGCAGGTTTGGTAGTAATCGAGATAGCACGATGCAAAAAACAAAGCGAGTGAGCGAGGCAACTATACAACGCTGTCTTCGTCTTTTAGGCGTCATCAAAAATGGGTTCTGCACAGCTACTTCAGAGAGACAAAGATCGGTTGTGCGTATTGTACTTTTCTGTCTACAGCTTTTCTGTTTGATAAATGAGAAAATAGTTATATTTTTCTTATAAAATTATTTTTTTTCGTTCACGATCTGTACTAAATCCGTCAGCCTATCGAGAATCAAAAACAGTCAACAACGGAAGAACATACACGTTACACCATTCCGAATTCTTAAACATACGTTGAGAAAGATCAAGATCGCTTGAGCGGGTCATAGCAAGCAATAGGGCAGTCCCTAGGGACTTGGGATGTATCGCGAGTGTTCTGACGAGTAGTTCCGTGTCCCTTCACTTCCAGAATATGTGTTCCCAATAGATTGGGGTCCGTTTCAGCTTTATTTAGAAGTTTTGTCTCCTCCTTTGTGACGGAATCTACACATCCGGATCGTTTGGGTCTAATAAAGTGAACCTTTGTTACACTGTTTGTAGATATCTTGTATTAATTCTGGCGTGTATTGCTTGTGTTTGGTAATGGCAAAGATAACTTATGATTGGAAGAATCGTTAACACTTACTTAATATGGCTTTCGATTTGATCTGATTTTATATTTAATTTGAAAGTTCAAAATTAACTACATGATGAAAAATACTAACTTTTCATTTTAAACGATAATATAGTCAAATGTCAGAAACTTTTGAAGTTATCAAAGTCAAAAAACATTTATTCAGTAGGACCGCTGGGATCACTTTGAAACGTCTTAAAACTAGGTGATTCTACTCATGTTCCTTCGCGACCAATACCGATACCGTATCAAAAAGCTTACTCATACCCGTAATTAGGTCGTATTTTCCTTTGACATCCAAGAAAAGTTAAGTAAATTAGAAAAAAGATTACGTCAACAAAATTGTAGCACGCATGTCTGCTGGCACACAATCCTAATATAATCCACCCTATTACATTTAGCTGATGAAATATTATACATACCTGCAAAATTAATTTCCGCTCCAAAATACTCTCACATTACTTTCATCATGTGGCACAATTTCGTGCCGCGATTATTTCCACCTTGTTTCGTAGGTTAGGGACAACATGCCACAGAAGACGTAGCAACAACCTTTTGTCGAACATTTACTGCCACATCTTTGCATGTCATTGCACCACGGAGTATGTTATTATTGCCTTCCTCTAATCCAGTTCTTCCTAAGGTTGTCTGGAAGAAATCGCTCATAGCGATAAGACCGCCCATTTTACTTTGCTTTAAAATTCTTCTGTATGTTTGTTTTTTTCTGTAATGTCCATGTGGTGTACAAAAATGAATTCTAATTCTAATTGAAGTTCTCTATATCCACTTCAAGTGTCATCAAAATCGGTGCATACTACCTTTTGCATTTAGAATTTTATAATACCAAGATGAAGAGTAGGATCTCTATGAAGGGTTATTATTTTATATTTAGAACAACTCTTATTTGTAAGCACAGTGGTAAGCACAAACATTGTATGAACATGTTTTTAATAAACAAGAAAATAGTTAGGAGTTAAATATAACACAAAATTGGTATACAATACAATTTGGAGTGACATAGGCAAGGCAAATTCTCCTACATCAAGCTAAATTAAAATTGACGCGACTCATTCTCTCGGATTTGACAATTAGGACCCTGGGATACCGACCCATAACATTCTCTCTGTCCATTAAAACAACGTTCCTAAATAAACAGAGCGTGTGTGGTCACCCCGATAAGTGTTAGGGTGACTATGTTTTTTAATTAGGATATGTGTGAAAATCTGTGAGCTTCGTGTGCAAACTGAAGTCTCAACTAAATCTAGATTACTAAAACATAAAAATTGCATTTCTTGAATATTTATTTAACGAAATCTATTTCTAAATAAATTATTTTATGCGTAGGTACTTAGCATAATCCATTGTTACGAAAGATTGCTATTTATTTTTTAATTAAATAAGTAATTGAACGAGTTTAAGCCTTTATTTACTTTCCCGGAGGTTTTTAATTAGAAGTCCGTTGTTTTTTGGTGAATTTTGTTTGCGGTTATTTTAAGTGTAGCGAAAGAACTAAAACAACCATCATCAACTGCTAAGCAAAGGCCTCAACTATACCACCAAATATCAGCACTAAAAGTAGATTAAACTAGATTAAAACTTAATCAGACATTAAAAATATTATTTTGCTGCACCTCAACGATTCTCGGCGATGAAAGTTCTTGCAAGTAGCCAATTATTATACTACACAAAGAAAACATATAGAAAGCGACTCGTGAAACGAGAGCAATAAAATAAAATGTTTAAAAACTCCGCGTAGCACAATTCCGGTGATAAGTTGGCACCTTATACAGGGAAAAGCAAGTTGTGAAGTTAAAAACTTTTTAGCAGATGATAGATAGATTGACATTATAGTCTGTAGGTTTACCTAGTACAAATTCTTCAATGTCGTTCAAAAGTAACACGGCTACCTCGATAGTCTATTTACGTCTATATTTACCCTTAGGTTTAATTCATTTGTTGACCTTTTCTTTTCAAGGAAATGTCACGGGACTATTAATGGCCACCCAAGTTTGTTCGACATTCAGGCGCCTGTATAGAGCCACAGATGACTGCAAATATTTTTCATACAGTATCGTTGTCGTCAATGAAAGAACTGTTGTATGCTGTCGTCCGGGAAATGCTGCGATTTCTATGAAATGAAATGGGTGGTAATTTTTCTCCCATCTCAAAAAGGTCAATTTTATTCAAATGGATTAATTTTGCTCGGGTTTAGTAACATTTGAAAATCAAACTTAAATAACATACGTATGCCATGATCACAATTTTTGTAGGGTCGGCCTCGTCGCATACTAATAATACACAAAAAATAATACAAATATGTGTGGGAAGGGTTTTCTGTACTTATTTTAGAAATAATTTGTAAAATAAGTAAATCCTCCCCATAACTTTTTTAATATTTTCAGAGTAAGCAAACCGTGCGAAACCAACCAGTATATAAGAAGGAAAGTGAAATATGAATGCCGTAGTATTTCCATTCCATAAAATGATTCTTGATGTGTTCCGCTCTTTGATACACGAGCGCGATTTGAGGCCCAGGTGACGGCCTGATGAAATTGAATTGTTATTCTTTCATGAATGGAAAATGGCGCCTAAATAACGCGAGACTTTTTAGTACCGACTTGGTATTTACTGAAACAATGGTGTACAATACAATAGATGTTTTGGAATGCGATAAGTAGATAGGGTTCAAATCAAGAGTTTAACACAGAAATCAGTTTCTTGTTTAAGCGATTAGAAGTGAAACGGATTATGGTAGTATGCAACGAAATTATGACCAATTATTATACGACATAGCGATTAACAATGTGGACGAATGGAGTCTCTTGCAACCTTGCTGAATATGGTTCGTCACAGTCCTATAGAACAAATGGGAGTTACCGAAAATTTCGGATCCTCAGTTTCTCATTTCACAAACAGTAATATTATTCGAAGTTTTCAGACTACTTTAAATAATGGGTTGCAGAAAAAGAATCCTTTTAAAATAGATCAATTTGAGTTCCGACGAAATTGAGTTGTATTGTTTTGCCGCTTTCAGAGTCCTTTGTTCGTTTCCTTCTCGATGTTCTCTTACTCTTATTATTATTTCAATTTCAATCAGCATTTTAAGCAGTTTTCTTTTCCCTCAAATTTAATGATGCATATCATGCATTTACAATGTGAAATTACGATAAATCAAACAATGGGTTTTAAACAAAATATACCTACTATGATCTAGAATCATAGTAGGTATATTTTATACGATATAATTATATTATGCCAATGTGACCTATTCGGATATATCAAGATTCGAAGGAATTACTTACGGAGAAGTGCTTGTGTTGTTATATCATTTTCCTCATCTGCCCCGGGAGCATAATTCGGTGCGCATGAAATATTCAAAAATAATTTTGCGATTGGATAGTCCCGCGCCGGGGGAATTATGATCGAACATCTAATGTAATTACCACGAGCAAAGTTATATCCCGCGATATATCCTCGAAAATAATTACCGAAGTGGGTCAATAAACGGCGGAGATAGTTTCAGTAATAACATTTTGTCGTGGAATTTGCGGGGGGAGAGTAGGATGGAATCAATCCACTCTCGTCAGGTCCGTTGTCCAATCAACTGTCACACACTGTTCACTAGGGATCAACGGCTCACGAACGTCGCGCGTAAAATAAAGATGTTTTTTAGTTTCGAATTGTTATTCTCGAGTCGTGAAAACTGCCTTAATTTTTATTTGCGAGAAATATTTTGATCGTTTTTTTTCCATGTTTTTACTTGAAAGTAAGAATTTCTGGTAGGTACCTACTCACTAAAAATATATTGTCATTTTCAGGTAAGCTTCAACTCATCACCCAGCAAACTGTCTTGTAATGGAATGCGTCGGTAAGATTATACAGAGAATTACTTTCCCATTTGTTTGATGAACTAATGACCCGTGTACAGAAAAGGCTAGTTTAGCTTTGTCCTGTATGTTATCTGGATTTCCGTGATACACTGTTCGAACGTGATGGACGAGTCGTCTGTGTCTCGCTGCGGCAGTGCGACCTGCAAACAATTAACTGGCCTAAATTAACAGAGTGCATGTACAAAACTAGCTTTTCTGGCTTTAAAAACAAACAAAAATTTGCAAAACCTATACGATACAACACAACTGTATCGTAACTCTAAACTTAGAGTTATAAAAAAGATTTCGTAGAATACTAAAGTTAAAGTTATATCGATTTGATAAACTTGAATTACACTATAAAAAGTTATGCCTATACTTTCATCTTACTACGAGTAGATAAACACCATACTTAGAACCGCCTTTACCCGGCTTATCAGACGACGTCGAGCTAATACCATTTATCGGTTGTAGATACCCCTGAAACCCCAAACACGCCGCAGCAATATTCAATATCGCATCAATAATACAGCCAAGTGTTGTTTGTACACAATAAGGGGAGTAAACAGGCTATGTCGCCGTTACACAATTCTGTCAGTTGGCCGGATGACAGGTCATATCCGGGGGCGAGCGGTCAACCGCCGCCTCTATCGATTCTATTACAGTGTACAAGACAGATTGAGGTGGCTGCTGGAGTGACGGCGATTTGTCTCAGCTTTAATAAGGGAAAATTCATTTAAGAAAAACTCAATTTGTGTTGCGGTTTTGAGGGGATAAAATGTAAAAAGATTGGATAAAAAGAAATACATTTTAACTTGTACTTGATGGCTCTATCGTTTAAATAATAGGAAAGGGCTTTTAAAATATTGAGGTTTCGTGTGTAAAAGCGTATTTTGTCTGCAATTTTATAAAATCCAATAATCGCACTGCCAAATTGTGGAACTCATTGCCGGGTATATAGGTATTTCCCGAAAAGTACAATATAGGGGTCTTCAAATCAAGAGTAAATAGGTTCCTTCTAGGAAAGGATGCTCCATCTTAGACCTCACTACTGCTTTACATCAGGCAGAGGGAGGTCAAATGCTGACCAATTTCATTAAAAAATATATATATATATATATTGCTAACCAAAATTTTTTTTTCAATCTTTGAAATATTTTCCAGTGAAAAGTAGTTTATTCGATGGCCAAATAAAACCTTATTCTACTATTTGCATACGAATTTTTAAAGACCTTTTAAAAATGGAAGCAGTTTTTTATTATTATTTGAATAACTTCAACTCTGATGTTTTAAGTTGGTTATTCATTCATAAATTTTTTTGAACATACACACTTGGCGATATTGATATGAATACCTTAAACAAAGAAAAATTACAATAATTAGGATTTGCGTATTTGATTTCATGACGTAGCCGATCCTTAGCTACTTTCTAACCTGTGTTTCTAACCAACTGAACTAATGAGCAATTAACACTATGTTTGATGATTTGTAAAACATTTTTACAGCTAGTTACACATAATCTAATACTGATGATGATGATGGTGATGAATGTGGATATTATTATATAGAAAAAAATTATGTGTTTTCATAAACCCGCTGTATTTTTTGAGGTTTTATACTTTTTCGTACATCTGCACTTTATTTAACCTTTTAAAGCAAACGAACGCAGTAGCGCTAACGAAAACTAATTTTATTTCGCCATTATTTCCCACAGCGGGTCGATAACACCCGAACTAACAAGGTGCGATTCATTTAGGTACAAGTTTAACAAGGCGACGACACAGATTAAATTTCAGTACTGAATTGCTCAAGTTTCTCTTTGAAAATACGAAAGTAAACAATAAGCATCCTTCATAGTTCTTCTTTGTCATTGTTTTGATGAACTTAAGTTTAATTACGTAAAGAGAATTTTCTGTTATTAACTCTCAGTATACGCTACAGTTTATCCACAAATAAATAATTGAACCCCACCTTCATAGAGGGTGATAAATATATAAAACAGGAGGAACTTAAAATTATTAGAAGACTCTAGTAACTAGTGTCTCCTAAAGTCCGAAAGAACTATTGTCAAGAAGAAGAATAACTCATCATCATCATCATCCACAGCCTGACCCACTGCTGGGTTAGGCCTCCCTAAGCTTGTGCCATCCACCACGATCCTGCGCTAATCTGACCCATTGACGGCCCGCGACGTGTACAATATCGTCTGCCCATCTAACTAACTAAGTAATAAAAAATATATTTTATCTTTTCTCTCTAATATAATAAAAACTCGCATCTACGTAATCTCATGTTATTGTCAACGAGAACGTAGTGTTTAGACAAACCTAATATAGGCTTAGAAACACTACCAAATAAAGATTGTAAAGTTTTCTGAGAAATAAAGATCTATCTATCTATCATGTTCAAGTTAGTTTTATATTGAAAATAGGCTCAAGTGATACAGGTTAGCGATGGTGATAAATTCAGCTGTGTTGCCTGGCGTCGCTGCCACGATAAGAAAAATAAAGTGTTTAACTGTTTTCGCCAAGCTACCATTTACGCAGATAAGGAATATTTGATAAAATGTTTATCCTGGAAACTTTCGTTTCCATTTTTGGAAAACGAGATAAACATAACGATCTATACGTATATTTATGTAACGCATATTTATATTACGTATTATACCTAGTAAATAGAAGGCACTACAGCGTCCCGTTAAGTGTAGGCATGGATTGCCTCCTGACGCTCAATAAATCATCTAATATAGATGTAAAGGCATATGTTACCTAGTAAAAACGTGCACAAGTGTCAATGTTTGATTTAAGTTTAATAAAATAATACCTACCAGCAAGTAAAAGAGTGGCATAACGCAACGTAGCGTATTATCTGTTTTAAATATGTTTCAAAAGGTAACTTACACAGCAAAGTACTCGGACTTAACCGGCTTCAGCGCTAACATTGTTCCCTCTTTGTGTTTCTCTGAACCCTAAAAGAGAACAATAAAAACATGTGAAATAAGGCGGGAAGGCGAGCAGAATGGAAGTAATAAAGAAATAGCTCCGAGGGAACACGATCTACGTGAATAATTCGCAGATTTCGACGCTCGCGCCGCCTTTCCGAGCGCACTCATACTTATACTTTATAGCTACGAAATGGAGCTATTATGAAAAAGTTATAATACCGAGACATATACCCGATTGTGCCCCACGGTCGGAGTGAGCGATAAACGCTTGTTTGGCACTTAAATTGCGTTGAATTGAACGCTACAGTTCGAACACGTTTTGTAGCACTTTAAACACACTCACATTTTCACGTAGCGTTTAATTTATATTATTAAATATTCCAAATAAATATGATATTTGTTATCGGACATCAATTAGGTCCTCTTCTCGTGGATCTTTGGAATGAAAATGTTTTCTTGACTAGGTATTTATTCTTAAGCAATATTGCCTTCTTTGAAAGCTCACAACTGGATTCTTGGAACAACCTTTCAGCTATTTAGTTCAAGTGTTTCCTCATTTACCGGGATCAACTCTTAGACGTAGGTATAAAGGTATGTTGGTTTAATGACAAGTTCAAAGCGTCGGTCGCGTAGTTGTTTAGTTGGTGGGTTAAAGACAACTTTGAATAGGAGCTTATAAGTCGAGGGTATCGCAAGACTTCGGTTCGGGTCGTATAATAACATTCAGAATACAGAAAACATACAATAGTACATACACACAAGAGAGCAAAATTAGTTTTTTTTTTTGCGAGTGCTGAGTTTGAATCCCGAACAAGCGAAGGATTCTTGATTCTAAGTTGTGAGGGATTCAAAAGCACAAGCAACAAATTATTTTCTATCGTGTGATACATACAACTTTTCACCTTACCAGCGAAAAGATACAAGATGTAAGGAAAACCAATTCCCGCTATTTTTTTTGCCCCGCTGGTGGCAGGCTAAAGTCCAAAAACCAGACCATCTTGGTCTACTAATGCTATTCGATTCTCATTGCTTGCAGCATTGTAAATTCAAATCACTTTTCCACATAGTGTGAGCAAAGTAAAGTTTTGCTCACTGTTTTTACGCAGCAAAAGCGCCCTCTTTGAGCTAGTGAAGTGAAAAAAACATTGTTTATCATTTCTTATGTTAGTTTTTGCGTAGATCAAAGAAGCAAACATATCAGTATTCGATTCCCAGAAAGATGTTCGTGCGTTTGTTCTTCATCGTAGTTTTTTAAACAGGTTGATATTATCAGAACCTTTGAGAGTTTCATCTTTATAAAGAAAACAAAGGTAATAAGCAGTTTGTTATCTTGCCTACTAGAAAATATCGGCAATCTCGAAACACGTGTTGTGTTTAACTAAACTAGTTGTAATAATTTGTAGAACTTTTTTCATTAACAATTGTAAAACATTTATAAGTAATCTCTTACGTGTTCCACTAAAGTATCTTCTACGTAGTCTCTTTTTATTTATGTTTTAGGATTTCTACTTTTTATTGAATTCTGAGTATACCTAAGCATACGTAACTGAGACTACAAATCCAATATTTGAACTTTTGTCTATTATATTTCAATTGCTTCTGTTTATCTATCCCTCAGATACACTCTTCTATGTACAGATCCTTGAGAACTAAATATGTCTATACACCATTGGGATTATATCCAATTGAGAACCTATTTCGTGTTTGTTCCGATAGATCACGGTTAAGTACACGCTTAATACAGAATGTTTATACAAATAATATTATCGTCAATCCAATATATTGCTTGTTTTGTTTTCTGAGTAGACCTGTGCGGCCTAGTATCATTGAAGGTCGTTAGTTTCCAATGCATGAATTCAAGCAATAGTTTATTGATGTCTGCGCCAGTTATAACAATTCCTTCTTCTTAAATTTAGGTCTAAAATCAGCAAACTAACGAGTACTTACCTTCCCAAATTAGTCAAAACTAGGCTTTCTATTTTAATTAATGAATTGAATGTCAAAAACCGGTCAAGTGCGAGTCGGACTCGCGCACGAAGGGTTTCGTACCATTATCTTTAAAAACGGAAAAAAAATCACGTTTGATTTATGAGAGCCCCCTTAAATATGTATTTTATTCTGTTTTTTAGTATTTGTTGTTATTGAAATACATCATCTGTGTCATCATCATCAAAATGTTCACTGTCTAACTATCACGGTTTGTGAGATACAGCTTGGTGACAGACTGTCCGTCTGTCACGTGTGAAGGCATACAGTCAGCGAAGTCTTAGTAATAGGTTTCCTGTTTTACTATTTGGGTACGGAACTCTAAAAAGTAATCTTAAAGGGTCAACATTAAAGGACCTTAAATTCAAAAGATGCAATTGAAAAGATTCAAGAATGTCTACTGCTTTGATGATACGGTCGTGATCCTGTTTCAAAATAAAACACTTGGTTAGAAAATTAATTCAAAACTCTTATTACAACATTATGTGGAGTTACAAACTTGCTTTCTTCCATTCTCTACAACAAATAGTTAATAACGATTTGGCAATGAAATGGCAAATGATTAGCGAACGTTTCATGCAGCATTCCAGCCATTGATATTAAACTAATTAACGCAGTGCCACGAACGGAATGCGTATGTGTGCGGCTGATTAGTTCAAAGGCTCGATTTAGGTACGTGAATATTTAAATGTTTGGCGCTTTTGGAGTAAATTCAACTTTACTGGGTATGGAAGTTGCAAGAAAATGTAACAATAAGATTTTATATACTCGTAAATAGGCAGTGACCTAACCTTAGATTAGAATGACGTTTATTTACAAATTTAGATTTTAAAATGTGCCAAAGAAGACATCGAGCTTTAATTTCTTTATAAATAGCCTAAATTGTTAAAATTGAAATCTCAATAAGTTCTACCTCTTTGAACTCCAAAGATATTATTTGCAATATCAAATTTCTTGGAACAGTTGTATTAATAGCCAGATACAAATACAAAAGCTATTGTCCTCGTACAAGAAGATTGATAAGATATCTGTACCAATATCTTATGGAGGTCAAGTTTTTTTGTTTAAGATTTTATATGCTGTTTTGTAATTGTTTGGGTACAATAAGTAAATCGTTCTCAAAACACACAATTAACTTCTACGCTAATCATAATAAATCTGTGTTTTAGTCTTAATAAAGATAAATTCCCGGTCCAAATTAACCAAATTATTAAAGAAAGAAAAGTCTTCACCGTGCTACGCAAATTTACGCAATGTCCCTGTATCCGCTGTCGCTCACAAAAACGACTATATGTACTACGTAAAGCAGCGTCTTTTGGTGCAAACGTAACTGATGAATGAACGAGTAAGATCTTGGCAATGAATAATAGGTGTCGCTTAATACTGGGCCGTAATTATGTTATCTGGGCGCCTGGTGGGCGGTCGGGCTTCTGATTCATAACCCCGCTCGTATAATTGTCACTCGCAGCTACCAGGAGCTCATGACTGATACAATACTTAGTAGGTACCTATACAACTGGTATGGTAGGGTAGCTTATATCAAAGCTTTAATGAGACAGCTCTTGATAAATCTAGCGTCAAAGGATACCTGTCTGATATCGCTAACTAGAAAAGAATAATCTAAAAAAAATATAATTTTTAAAATCATTGTATTAAAATTTTCTACGTAAATAGGAAAAAAATCATAACAATTATCACATTTACTGTACTTTGCAAGAGCGAGATGCCCACATTTGTAAATAAAAAACAAAAGAGATGAAGTTGCCGAAGAACGCAATTGATCACGCTAATTCTACAGCTTTGGAGGAAAAAAATGTCGTCAATTTGTCACTTTATAACGAGCGGAGGATTCTTAGCGCTATGTTTTCTTTGAACGGTGCCCTCGCTATTTCTTTATCTTAATTTTCGCGGCATACAAATTACATTAAAATATTTTAACGATGTTTGCGCTAGTGGCTGGAACGTTTTTAATTTCGATGTAAATCCTCGGCTTCTGTTTTTGTAGCGCGGTTCATAAAGTACATTGCTTCAGCAAAGCTCTATGAACTAACGTACAACGCCGGCGCCGTGAAAAACATTATCTGTTATACAATGAGTACCGAGTTTGCAGCAAATTCATTTATCCTAAATTTATCAGCAATTCTACTGGCGCTCTGAGCTGAACCGAATATTCTAAAAGCAAATTTTACCGGGTGCAGCGACAACATTGTATAAACTGCTCGGGGTTTTGCCCTCCCGTCAAGTGAGACTGGACTCTAATCTATTATGTTACGGTAGATTATAATCTGTTTCCTGAGATATTACACGTTGTCCAGGAGTGGATGTAGGTGCGTGAAATATGAAAGCACAAAGAAAGAATTTCATTCCGTTCGTGCCCCGAGCGATGTTCTAGAAGCGAAACGAAGGATATTTCAACGTATGAATGAAATTGTGGAAAGTAAATGATGTGTTGTAGAACTTCCCACTCCACAAAGCAGAATTGGAATGTACTTGAAATACGTTTGTGAAACGTGTGTGAAAGATCAAAACGTTATATGTTGATACTAAAAATCTTAATTCACTGGTTGTTCTTTTTCTGAAGTAAATTAAGTATAATTTTGTTCCCATGCCTATAAAACTACTTTACGATGTAGGAAATCGAAAACCCCTTTCCAATCTGTTAACCATACCGCCCTAGCATGTAAACAACGCAACTGGATTACACCAATACTTTTTACAGCCTAATAAATAAACAACAGAGTAAAAAGTGAATCGTAAAAAAACGGAAGAACCACACTAATCCCAATATGTCACGGTAAGACCACAGTAAAAAGTAGTTCATGTTGTACCTACTTGTAGAAGTGTTAGTGAAAATGTGCCATTGCTACATCGTGATCAATGTTTTAATGATAAACTTACACTACTGGAGTCAAAAATTAGTTTGAAATAATAGCTCAAGAATATACTCATTTGGTAGATCTTCGTGTTGATTATCGCATTGACTTGAAATATTACCAAGGGTTTTTGGATAATAGTGACTGAAGCCATAGCGATAAAGTTCATTTTTCAATAAGCGTCCGTGTGGAATGACTTGAGCACGGAATGTACGAGCGGCGCCCGCTACAAGAATATGAATCTGCTTTGATTTATCTGTTTCAAAAGGCCCTTGCGTAGCGCTACGTAGCGTTGCGTAGCCCTTCGTAGTCTTACATAGCCTACGCAGAGTTACTATTTCCGTTCATGTAGCAAATGTAATGTTGTTTAAGCTTCTAGAAAATACGACTTGCGACGAAAAGTTTTTAGTGCGCGTCACTAAAGCTTTGATGAGCAAGTTGTTCAAAAACAATTTCGGCCGCACATGTGGCTTTTATTAAATCCGGCGACATATTGAACGAGCTTTACGAAACTACTATAACACTATCCATAAAAATATATCGGCAATACCCTCGCTTCGTAAATACCAATTGAAAATCTTTTAAATAATAACCAGAACTAAAATTTTCTGAAATGAATACGAAACACGAAGTGGAACACAACTGAATCCCTGAAGTGCATACTTTTGAATGTCAAATAAGCAATTGGTAAACGCCAACATTTTTCACTTTTACGCATTTTATACGTTGCAAATCTCGTGTACATTCAAAAATTACAGTAAGTTCTCATACTACAATAAAATATGTGAATTAATTTTTCTCAGTCAAAAGATATGCGTAAATAAAACAATCCCTTTCCCTTTTTGCGATGATAAATATAACGTGTTTGCTAATATACATTTTTGTATTTTTAGACCAAGTATTTTTTTATCTTCGATATATTTTTTTGTAGATAGAATAAATTATATAAAATTCACTGTGTATTCGTAAATTAGTCACTTATAAAGAATAAAGAAGAGAATTTATTTCTACGTACTTATGAAACATTTGTTTAGGTACTAAGTAAATGCTATGTTACAAAATTGTAGTGTTTGGTGTTAAAATAAAATCGACAAGTTAACTTAGGCAAAATGACGGTAGGTACTTAAACAGTTTAAAATAACTTTATCTTCCGTGCTAGTTTAGAACTGTGTTACGGCAAGATAATGATTCCCGCCCCATATAAATACGGGTCATTTATGCGTGCACACAATACAAGATTTAAGACTAATAAGTCCGGTAAAACTAAGGTTAAACTAACTAACTACTTGTAGAAGGTACCAACTTTAAGGTAAAACTAACTAACTACTTATAGAAGGTACCAATTGGTAAAAATATATCTGTGGTAAACATTTCAATGTTTTCATTGAATTTCTATGGCTTCAGTTTAAGTATTGGATAAGGAAAATCATGAGGATCATAACAGTAAGGTCTGTGATTCCTACATACCTTACATTAATAATGTAAAATGGGACACTCGACAACTTGGTTTTGGTCCAACCCTTTTTTTGGCTTCGCACTCCGGAATAATTGGGTCTTTTGTGGCTTCCGGCAACGTGTGCTCTGTAATGGTCAAGGGGTTTTTGCTCCTTTTCATCGCGTTTGTCTCTATTGGGCTCTTTAGGGTTAACATTGGCTTCGTTACCGTTACCGTTCACACCAAGCTATAAAACATTGTATTGTATTGTAATACACTTTTTTCACTAGTACCTACTTAGATAACTATTTGGGAAAGGTTATAAACTAATCTTACAGAAAACTTGAAACAAAATAATATACCTACTTATTTGCTTGTTTAAAACAAAAATCTTAGGTATTGATGTCTAGAAATTCCAAGGATTATTTTCGTCGTGAACTGTACTGTTCAATAAAACTTTAATGCCCTTCGCGTCGTAAGATCGTCAATCATTTTTGTGGACATTAATGACCCCACTTTGGGGACAATAAAAAATCCATCAAAATTAGTCCATAAAAGCTTGGGGTAAGTTCATTAATATCGTAAGCATTTTGTTTCCTTCCATTATTAGGCTTGTGATAAGAATTTGTTGGGTGTCTAAACCGCAGGGCGAAAATGGTAATACGCTTTGATAAATGGGAGAGATAGTTCAATTTGTCGATAATATTTGCTTGAGTTATTCCTATTAATGTTGTCTTTTCGTAATTATTCGAGGTAGATTTATGTCGCTTTTCACTATCACGATGATCTTATACATAGGAATTGTTCTGAGCTGAGCATGCTATGCTAGTAGGTATACCTAGGTTTGTGTGTTTAGTTAGGCTATGCTTGAGGCTATCGTTATGTATTAGTTTCCTGGAATTTGAAATTATTTTCGTGTAAAGTCGCTTAGAACCGAGGCAGTAGAAGAAGTTAATAATAAATTCTCGAAAATCAAACAAGTTGGGTCAAAATTCCAATATCGTGGAAAATTATTCCAATTACAGATTTACATAAACAATATTTGCGAAGCGATTTTCAACATTATTTTGTAACACTAGCCTGTGTTTGAAAACAGTTTAAATTAGTCAAATCTAAAATCAGGTTTTATTATCGATGCTTTTACGTAAATACATATTGGAGAGCAAAAAAAAATACTAATCTGTTTTCATTTTTAAGAAGGCGATTTTCTTTACAATTGACGATAGTTCTAAAGCTGATGTATTTTTTAAACATAAATGTCATCGACTTTTGTGGCTGATTGTACATCTAGACACGAGACTTCGCGTGTTCTCACGTTAGCCATAATTACATCAGGTACGTCAACCGAGCGACAGAGGGCAATAACAGTAACTGTAAGCCATTTCTCTGAGCTTGTAACGCAAACGCGCAAATTCATGTTAAAACCATCCTAAGCCTGCCATACGCTATGCCTTAGAGTACGGTATATGCCTAAAAGCTTGATTACACGTATCGAGTGAGCGAGACAACAAAATTATAGTAGTTCAATCGTTTATGAGTGCTCGGCCAAGACTCTGTGATGTCTACAGTACTGACAACTTGGCTGAGATCACTGTCTCAAGCAATAACTCTGTACGTGTATCCCGTTAGTAGATAACCCCCCTAGTCAATAACCTTACATGATACATTATATTAATGCCTTTAACTATTTTCAAGGCATGGTAATATGCCTAAATCAACCTATTTTAATTGCGTGGTCCAAAAATAATCTAGTAGCTAAAACGCATAAG
This sequence comes from Epirrhoe tristata, assembly GCA_951394285.1. Classification (NCBI taxonomy): domain Eukaryota; kingdom Metazoa; phylum Arthropoda; class Insecta; order Lepidoptera; family Geometridae; genus Epirrhoe; species Epirrhoe tristata. Next base: position 5,054,372 of record OX596146.1, read on the forward strand.
TTCACTGTAAAACCCCCTTTGGGCATAAAATCGTTGACGACTTTAATTAGGCTTTTAAGTGCCAAGCTCCTTGACGTAAAGACGTGAAATTTTAAAGAGACGCAATAATGAGCTTAGCGGGTTTCGCGCTGTTGAGCAGATTTTCAATGTTGTGGGGCTTCGTCTGAAAGTTGTCACACGAACACGCATAAACACTCATGGCTAGAACTATAAGGTCCTATGTCGCTTATTGTATCTTCATAAAATAACTCTTTTTTGCACAATATTATAATTCTCTTACTTTATAATATCTTTGCTAACTCAGCTGTTGTAGCAATGACCTTATTGAGCTTATTCTCCTTCGCTTTACCAAAACTCTTGAGTTTACTTTCATAGTCCAAATACCGCTAGTTCCCTTCGTGTCACTTAGCCGACGCCCTGTATTTATATTTCGTCATCAAGCTATATTAAAATGTAAGGATATAAATAATTATAGCGTAGTATAATATTAGCTACGTCTATGATAAAGAATATAATTCAAAGTACCTATGGTAAAAGCATACAATCTGTATGCGGGTATAGCCTGGGGTGGTAATTTAGTGAATGTTTGTGTTCGGTTGCCGTGCAACTACGACAGGTGCGTTCGCTCGCGTGCTTTATCGATTGCGTTCGACAGCTTATGTTACTGTTAATGATATTATCATTGTTATTTATTATTAGTTTTACCAGACTATTCCATCGCAAAAAAATGTGTCCTGGTGCTATATAAATCATTCTAGTATAAATAAATGTAAAGGCCTAAGTTTACCGGACTGTAAAGGTAATGCTTTTTCAGGCTACGAATATTCGGTTTAACTAATATCTAAATCATATCTTCTTTGATTCATAGAAAAAACAGGATAACAAATTGTAATGCTTCGAGTAAAAAAGAACCCAATTTACAGAAATACAAAATATAAATAACCTTCCTTACAATAAAACGAATAACATCTCCGGTATTAGAAAAAATATTTCAAAATCATACCTCCATAAAACATAAGTAAATAGAAAGGAAACTTTGAAGGACCAATCCTCGTATTGGCCTTCCCGAAACAGCCTTACAGAATGAAAACAATTCGTAGTTACAGTTCATTTGGTATGACAAGAACATTAGTCACTTACAGACAAAGAATGGATTATTGTCGTAAAAAATATTTTATATAACTCAATCTCTTCTATGCTTTACTGATACAACTCACCTTCAAGGGAACTTCCATGCATTAAGATCCGATCTGAGGAATCAATTCAAAAAAGTTTTGTTTTCTTCATATTCATGCCTCATTTTCACGGATGAAAAAAATTTTTCTGAGTGAACTTGTCACTTAGATAAGATATCTTCCTGCATGATTAGCTGCTGATTTGAATTTAGGTAAATATGAAAATGTAAGCATTAGCATGAAAAACAAATATAACAGGATCACGCACGACTGCACTATTTAAACTAAATTAATAGAATTATTCATGCATATTTATCACAAAATGGTACCTTATCGATGATTTCACGAGTTTCACAAACGGTATTCACCGTGTACTTTTCTTGTCGCGTGTTATACCATAGCGAAATAAGTCCGTGTAGGGATCAAAGTTCTCAAGTTCCACTAAGCCGGCCCGCCAAGGGTCGAGGGGACTTCCGAATATTTTGTAATGGCCGTTACAAGTATACTGCCCCATTTTTATATTTTCAGTTATTGGCACAATATAATGGAGAAATAAGATGCTCATTTTTGTGTGAAACATAAAATACACAGAATTCGGCGTTGTCGCAATTTTCTTGCTCTGAGTGTATTTAATGTCATTTTTTTTTTGTTTCTTCATGTCTGAAAAATTCATTGATTAAACTAATTTCGAATCATAATTGGTTTCCGTAAGTCCAAATAATACCTACGTTTTTATGATCGATCGTGTAAATCCGGCTCAGCCGCTCTTGTGGGTCTTTAGGGTAGCAAGTATGAGGGGACTAATAACCAGGAACGCACCACTCAACTAACAAAAGGATTTCCTACACTGGAAAATTCTTAATCACAAACCTGCTTTGTGGAATTTTACGACACAGGACTTATGATGGTAATATGGAGGCAATATGGACGCAACAAATTAAACGGAGAGAGCGTGTCTGACGCATGGACGAAAAAGCATAATGTGGAGCTGGCAAATTTGAGAATATTTTTTACTGGTAAATTAGTATTTATTGCGATTAGTCTAAATATCACAGCGCATTACCTAATACTATTCAAATTTCTTCTTCCCTTTTTCACGCCAAATTTCCTTCCCGAAGCAAGCAGATCTTTCTCCTATGATAACATAAGCAGGAACTTAAAACAACGAGTGTCAGTTAATTCCCACCACTCCAAAACAAATTACACACTCTCCAAATTCCTATTATGCGGCAAAATGGCGTAATACAAAAGTGAAACACTTCTCGTTCAAAAGCGAAGCTCAAGTCGTTCGTAATGCTATTAAAATTTAACTTTTAATAGCAGATACTTAATGCGGAACTAATTCTAAATGATGACAGTGCTAAAGTTTATGCGCATACTTAGTGCAAATAAACGCAGCCAATAAAATGGAAACGTGAACGCGGGAAATTAGTGGATTAGTGAAATTTTATCGGAAACGAATCGAACTTTAAATGCTTAGAATGTGGCTGCAGCGTCTGATGCTTATGTTAGGTATCTCAAATATTATGCTCTATATTTAATACTCGTACTTACAATTATACAAAAACTATACGAGTATATTGAAAATGCAGTTATCAGTTCTAAGTATCAATGTACAAAACTTGTACGTACTTATCTATCTAGATAAATATATCAAAGTATTTCTTGAGCTCTTTTGTTTGGCGCTGTATTGTTGCTCGCCCTGCGATCTGTTGTGTGCAAAGTTTGAGCGGGAGTCGGTCGATTGCGGTAAGTTTCTCAGAAATCAGACAAGTTACATCGTATTCCTGGCGGCTTTTCACTTGAAGTTGGCTGTTGCGTGACGTCACCCCAGCCCCAAGTTTGTTCTTTATTCTCTGAGAGTTTAATTATAAACGGGAGAAATCAGGGCGCCTCGGAACCCCTATAGAACTGGTGAACTGCTAAGTTGCTTGTGAATTGCGTGCTCAGTTTGGGCTCTGTGAAACCCTCTCTAGTTTTATACGACTAATCTGAATGGGGACAGTTGGGACAATTTCAGATTGAACCTCTATTAGCAACAATAAGCTTTATTTAATTAGTAACATCTATCAAACATTTGTGAAATAATTTCCCAGCTAAGATTTTTTTTACCTTCAAATAGGATTCTTCAAAATGATCGTTTCAAAATATTAGTATCTATATAAATACGCGATTGATACTTCCGATGTTCCAAGCGTCCCTAGGCTACGGTTACCGTTTACTTACCAAGAGTTCAACAAAAACAAATACTAAAACAATATAGCAACAAATGAATAGGTTATTGGTACTGTTTAACTTTAGAGTACATTTTATGATTATTTTTACTTTATGATGAGTTGAGAGATGATATTACTTTCTAAAAAATAAAAGCTTTACTCACTTTCTTTCCTGCAAATAAACAATAAAAAATATGTTGAAAGCTCATTGTTTGTTTACTCTTTCAAGACAACGTTAGCTTTGTTTAGTTCTTTGACGATGTCTCGTGTTCCTCATTAAGTTGAAGTGCGATTGTATACTTACTTCCCACTGCTCGCCGTGTTAACAAAAGCTTAATTGCATTTCTGATTGCACACTGAATCTGTACTTGATCCTACGTTGTATCATTATACTGTAGCTGTAAGAATTTTTAATTTAATTATGCACGTTATTATAATTTAATGACTACAACTTGTAAGCTTTTAGATTATTTGATATCGCATTGGACATAACAACTTTATTGTAGAACGTGTACCTACAAGGAAAGTTGCACTTTTGGTTTCTCTGTTTTATCTATAGTTTAGATTTAAAACATAATTAACGAATTACAAAATTATCTACAGTAACATAAGTGTTATTTATTTCTAAAGACTTCTTAGACATGCATATTTAAAGTTATTGGTGCATTATCGTGGCCATTGTATAACAAACGTCGCAACATGCTGTTGTCTTACAAGAGTAGCCGCCATCGTCATGTTGACTGTCGATTACAGTAATAGGTAACAAAACAAACAACAACCAATGACATTTGCATGAGCATATTGGCCGTGTAAGTAATCATTGTCGGACAACGCTAACTAGGTTCGACAATTAGCAGCTTCTGCAAACATACTTTACATGAAAGAAAATACTTCTCGAGTATTACAAAAGAACAATAATGTGGCCATGTGTATAAATATTGATGGTATATATTACGGCTTGTCAGCGTTCATCTATTGAATATTTATCATCGACCAAGTTGGTCTGTATTCGGCATTTAGCCGGGGGTTAGCGATAAATTGCGATATGAAACCGCGACGACCGACAATAAATAAACACCGCCGCCCACTAAATTATTTTAGGCCATTAGAACGACAGCCCGACACAAATTAATCACTAGAATGACAGTAAAAGTGTTTAACACTTTCCTGCAGTAAAACGCCGAGAAAACCTTCCTCGTCGCTGCTGAGGTGGTATAATACTTATTGCGTTGCGTCGCGCAATCAAATTTAACTTTGTCTATTTTCACTAAATATTTGCAGCGTCTTGAGCTCATAGCTGCAGTCTTGGTCGGTAAATAAACTAAAAAGTTTTCTTTAATGCACCTTATTTCATGGCTTAAACTTAATGGCCATCGCGCTTTTTTCTTCAACAACAAAAAACAGCCGTGTTAAAAGCTGTATCCTATGGAAAATCGAAATCTGAAGAAGATCCAATGTAAAAGTGAATTTGGCAATGATTTTCGCATGGGAGCATCGCAAACAACTGTCTTTAGATTAAAGTTGAAGACAAATCACCACGATATGGTGCTAGGCGTCATCTGTCACCATCGGAACTGTCAAACTGGCCTGCTAAATCGATCACGCGCGAACTAATATCGAAGTTAGCCCACGTCGGGCCAACAAGTCGTACGAACGATCGCCGAACTTGTTGTAAGCGGCAAAGCGGCTAACTTTTTACGTGCACCTCGGTACTTCCAGCGCACTCCGTTTTATTGGATGTTTCCCTGAAAACTTTACTTTGTCGTCTTTTTGCACTCCTTGAGGAATCGACGACGTGATCTTTGAACAATGTTTTCCCGATGTTACAATTTTATGGAACTTCGTATGCGACACTGTTGAGATACCTAAGCTCTACGGAAAAAGTTAATACGTATCGAAACTCAATGCCGGAAGGTTTCTTTCAATTTCGTGAATTTCAGAAAATGTTGCGTACAACCTAGAAGGTAATCCGGATAGAATGTTATTCGATATCGGGTGAGTATCAGCCAATAACCTTACGCTGCAAAAACAATACACCTGTCTTATGTAAAGCCGGAGTTTATCATAAAAAAAACAAAGTTTTATTTATGTTTCTATACGGCTGAAAGCACTCGTGTAAAGGTCCAGTGAATCTCGGGTCTCGTCGGTGTTTGCAGAAGGATATCCCGGGACAAACGAGCCCGCCCGATCCCTGGATCATGGCCACGTTTAGGACAACAATAGCGATGGAGGCTCCCTGATAGGGCGATATATTATTATCTTTGTTTGACACCGCATCGTGTAGCTCGTTTTTTGTCGTCAAATTTCATATTGTTGCTGTAAAGTAAAGTTGGACGGGAATTGATGTTTCGCTTAGATTGCTTAATCTAAAGGGATTACCGTATTGACCTAAGTTATGACTTTGGGTAGGTAAGTAAAGGTTATATATTATCCCTTTATTAAAATCAATAGTGCGCTAGTAAAGACTACCGTCTTTACAAAGAATTGTTGGATTTTTCGTATATTTTAAAAGTATTGCATAATAATTAAAACCGTGGTTGCTTGAATTCTGATTCCGAACATCCGATTAATGTATTTCCTATTAAATACAACATTTTGATAGTTATAAAATAACATCCAAGTCTGCTTCGCAACAATGTTCACGAAGGTACTTACTGACGTCAAATCGATTCTCTCATATCACAAAGATGTGTGCATTTAAGATAAAATTGGCTTTTACTACGGATTTTCTATCAATATTCGTTCAACACTCCTACTCGTATACCAACTGTGAGAACATGGTTACACTGATCCGATCAGTTAGTGTTTGCCATAAGAGATTTGCAAACATCCTTTGTGCCTGGCGTGAGGTGAAAATGTACGTTGCCATTTTCTGTCCCAACGCTCAGTGCCGTGACATCCGATGCTGAGAGCCCCTTTATTTTGTTTTGTTGTAAGATAATACTATTTCGTAAGCAGAGGTACGGGGCTTTTTTCTTGCGATTTAAATAAAATAATTTCCAAATTGATAATTATTAATTCCCGTCTCAAATTTAAGTGTAGGTACATAAGATATTACTTCAATTTGTATAAATTAACACCTAAATTACGAGTATATAATAATAATTACTTATTACACACCTATAATATATTTATTATTCAGCTGTTATTATTATACCACATATTTGGCACACCAACAAGAACAATCAGTTCGGCAACTCAAATCATCTAAGAGAATCGTTTAAAATATTCTAGCTTCTTTGACAAGAATTCGCTGCGATGTCCCCGCAATTTCCCCTATCGACCATCCACTCAATATAGTGATATAGTCCACGGCAGGCGCTCATGACCACAGACAATTAAAGCACTTGACCTGACGATGCGATGGTAAGGTGCTCTCCACACGTGCGGGTCAATGAAGCAAAGAGGGTCGTGACGTTCCAAGACTATTAGACGCTTGTTTGATGCGGTGCCGCCGCCGTAATTGGGTTCAAATGTAGTGATAACTATGATACTATCACTCAAGACCTCTTTTGAGAAAATGTCTATAATGTTTGTTAACATCCTTATCTCTGACTCTTTGCCAAATTTAATTTTACTTACTAAATACATTTTGCTTGCTTTAGATATTAAGTTTTAGGTACTCATACACCAGAACCAATTAATTCGAGTTAAAAAGGTCTTTCTTATACGTTCGAAATATCAACTTAGTAAAAAGAAAAGAAAGATAAACAACCGTGCAACAAAAATTTGTTGGACTTTGAATGAGAATTTCTCAAAATTTTGAAAGTCGTCAGTCAGGATAAAGTTTTACGTTGAGTTTTTCTTTATTTTGAAAGCTTTAAGTTTGTGAAGAGTCAGTAAGTGGATGGCTCTTTTGAAATATTCGAGTTCATGTATTCAGCAACTCCAAATTAAAGTTTTTAATAATGCCTACTACATTATGTAGCTATGTTCATACAGCCAGAAGCTATTTGTTCAATTTGGTTTTTTTCTGCGCAAACCAATATTTGTTTAAAATCTATATAATTTTTCAAAAAAAATCTCGTGGGGTGATAATAATGTGTGACAATAATCGTGCCCATGAAAAGTCTTTATTTGCGTCATAAGTCCAAAGTAAATTGTCTTTTTGGGATTTACACACAGTTTGGTGAATAAAACCTTTATAACACAATTTTGTTTGAACTTCGTATTTATAAAAAACACAAAATTCATCATCTCAAGTATCAAGTTAACGTTGGAGATTAGCATTCGTGAAAAATAACTCACTTCAAACAAAACCATGGTCTCACTTATATTAATTTTATCTCTTTTTTGGGACAAAAACGATGTCGAAAAGATAGGGGCAAGCCCAATTCTGCAGATTCGATGTTCTCAATTCGTTTTCTGAATTCCTAATCGCGCCGTAGGGCTGGTTGGTGTCGTAATCTGAACACTTCGAATTTAATCCGCGTTCTTCTATACCCTTGAGTGTGCAACTGGTAACAAGAATTTAATTGGTAGCCCGCAGAGATTTTTTTTAATTAATTTAATTAAAATACGAGACGATTGGCTAAGCAGACGGCTTATTTATACTTATATACCAGTACAGGTGCGTAAGCATCAATTAATGCATGTAAAACATTGGAGCGATAAATAATTTAACAGAATATAATTCCTGTTTACCATAATCTCTTTAAAACAAATATTAAATTTATGTTACGCATTTTGATTTTCAAACGTACTCATCAAAATTTGTTATCGGAATATTGAAATGCAAATTAATACTAAGTATCAGATTTTATGTATCACTGGCACCGATTTTCAAAACATTAATATGTATAATTAATAAGCATTTATAGTAAGCATTTATTGAAATCAGCTAAGGTAAACTGTGCAACAAGTGATGTAGATAATATTAGGTGATAGATACCTATTTGGATTTGTGATTGAAAGATTTATAGCTATTGATGAGTAAAGTAAGTAAAAGTAAAGTAAAGTAATAATAACGTTTATTTGTCTCAGACAATGGTTCACGAAAAATTTTGTTAGCACAATATAATGTAGGAGCGAATTGTTTGAACTGTTTGTGCGAGACTGGTGCTTGGTTTATGAAAACCTGTAAACAGGTCATCAAGTGCTCTCACTACACGATTAAACCTACCAGGTACAGTGTGCTTAAGTCTGAAGACAGAGACGAAAATTAGATTATATTTGAGATTTAAATGGAAAACTAAACTATTGAAAATAATGAATGTTTGAATGAATGAGAATTCTTTATTGTGTACAATAAATAATTCTCAAAAAAAGGTGTACCTTAAACTATGAAACAAAATAATTAAATATAACAAATAATGACAATTTACAATGGGCGGCCCTATCGCTAAGGAGCGATCTCTTCCAGGCAACCTTTGGATGGAGAGGAACTCAGTAATAAGACCTGTATTCCCTAGGCACGACATATTCTTTTAGACTCTTTGATTTAAATGGCTTTGATTAAAGATGTTAATGATGTAGGACCGCGATTGGAAAGAGTGAGGGAGGCCTTTGCCCAGCAGGGACGATAACACGTTATAATAATTACTTATTTATAAACAAGTTTACGTCTTTAACATTTAAATGGGTTGCAGAATCGTAAATATTTAATTAATCCTGAATATTTCAGTTGAAATCTAACTAATTTTGCGTTCCAATACAAAACAATGAGTTCAGCTGTGAAGCTTAAATTCGCAGTCATTAAACGCTATTTCAATTGACTCCCTACACAACGTGAATACTGCCTACATAACAACATGTGCCACTAGGATTTAAGAAATCCAATTGAGGTGGTATCGGCCACCTTCAAAACTATTGTTGTTGTCCAATCCTATGATGGAAAGACGAAGGTCAAATTAAAAGACATTTTTATTTTTATTTTCATTTACTCAAGGCTAACTACCACCCTCAGTCTCATCCGAATTGTTCCAGTGCGTGATTAAAGCACAAAACATAATGGTATTCTTTTCAGGTTTAAAACACAGTCAGATCATAGATACCAGCTTCAAGTGACATAACTTATTCTTAGATAATACAACAGGCATTCCTAGACAAGACAGCACATCGACAACTGGATTACACTGAGCTTCAGTTAATCACTTCAACTATATCCCATCCCACATCCACCCTTTCGTTTTCCGCGGTCCAACATAAGTACATACTGGGAACACAATTAGTATTTCATTTGGAACTACGCGGAGATTACAAGACGGGTGGGAGTTAGTACTTAGCGAAATATATTGCTTGTGTGTGAGAAGATTTATTTCGCCACGTGTGTAATACGTTCAGATGTTTTCCACTTATGCTAGAACAAAATGAACGTTTCGCGTGACTGCCCTAAACGTGCATCAAAACTAAACTCATCAAATACTCGTTCCACAAGAAAATACGTTTTTCGAATTGTAGGGACTAGATAAAAACTGAAAATGATAAGGACGACGAAGCTGTAATAAAAGCAGAGGTTGAGTCTTAAAGTGACGAACGAAACGACCATCGCTGTACAGACTCTTCCATGCCTAATTGGTCTTACGATTACTGCAGCTGCTTCCACGCAAAATTCAGTTTAAAATATAGAATGTTACGGTCGATATTGCAAAACCCGAATCGTAATAAAGGTCTCCGCCCGTCCGCCCTTTTTCCACGTGCTCGTTGTCAGTGTAATTGATCGTCGCTGCCGCTGCGAGATAATTCCGTTGTGACGTGATCAGCATTGTTGTTCTGACGTTTTATTGCGCCCTTATTCCTTCCGAGATGCAAGGGAAATGTAAAACAAACAAACGTTAATTGGACGAGATAATATGACTGGTGTAGCCGTGAATGACGGAGCCGGCAGTGCAATGGAGGTTATGAGTTTCTTTTTACACCTTTTTCTGAGTGTCGCATTGTAACGCTCTTTGTTTCACACGGAATGTATATTAACTTTTCAAGGGAGTACGCATTGTTTGTATTTTTATGTTGTGGTACATAGTTTTAGGCTTTATCCAGTTTGAACTTTTTCCAGATGTTGAATCATGATTCTTGCAAAACAATCTTAGGGTGATGAGAACGTAAAATGGTTTTCAGTCTGACCTTTTAAGATAAGTAAAGAAACAATACTGCAATATAAATTATTGAATCATGTTAATTGAGCTATTGAACCCATGACTATCTACCTATGGTACGTAGACTTAGCTGTTTGAGGCTAACCTCACTTTGGCGAAATGAATTGAAACAATTGTCTTTCAGTTTGAATACAAAGTTGTGTCGATTGAATTAATTCTATTGCTCTGTCTTACCTCCCGCTACAAATGTTAACTTCAACATTTTGGTTACGGGACTGCTTCTGTCGGATTTTGTTACCTTGATAGTCGTAAAATGTGTTCTTAAGTATACGAATGGTTTCCCTCTGACTTGTTCTCTGAATGCCTGAGTGCGCCACTCGGCTAAAAAGCTTTACGTCGGTACTTGCATTCTTGACATAAATTACGTTTGTGTTGAATTGGCGTTGTTGTACACATTTTGATTTGCAACATTATCGGTATGCGATTGTTCCATTGTGAATTGTCCTTATTTAAGCCCAGTGATGATGCCATAACTTGCTATTTGCGTAAAGCAGTTCTGGTAAAATTGGTTCATTGGTTCGGATTTTATTTGTACGAATGTGTTTCCGGACATATTTCTCGATGCTCTCCAGCCGGGCGGTGGTTTTCAGGAATTATTACCGCGAGGGCTTATCCCAGATAAAATTAAATTCACCAAATGCCCGGTTGGAATTACTCGCGCTAAATTACCGGTCATCGTGGAACTCGTCCCATTGTTGTTATTTCGATGATACCACACCGCCAAATATTGATATTGATTTGCTCTCCAATTTACACAATTTATTTCGGCTGTCGATTCATTTCGTATCCCAAATATGTGACTGAAACTGAATACTATACATGTGAACAATAGTTCTCATGCTACGTTTTTAAAAACGGGGGCTAGATTATGTATTGTAGGTTTCATGTTTCATTTTCCATTGACTGAACTTTATCCAGGTACAGTTTTCCATCAGAATCCTTTCAGCCAAATCAAATCCGTGGAACGATTGAACTTCTATCCACTTCTATGGATAGAAGATTGCATAAAACAATTATATCTTTACCAATTCGATTATCTGAAACTAATTCGAAGCTAAAAGATCAAACTCATAATGCGTTGGGGGCGAGTCGGGCCTAGTTCGCATTGGTTTCATTCCGGTTTCCAACTTCGAAACTGTGCAGCAATTATAATAATGGGTAACACATAAAGTAAATTGGGTGGAAGTTCATTCGATTGTTAGTACGAATGTGTTCAGCACAGTTTTGCCTGTCTGTGTGTGACCCATATTATGTTATTTTGCACTTTTGTGAGATAGTTAATGCACATTTTTCGAATCGCAGTTAGCTCTTTAGGTATTTCAATCTTGCTTAACACGTTTTGAATATTTTCGGTACAACACTTTTGTAGAACTTATTACTCTGATCAGTAAATAGGTATAATGATAAAGTTATAAAGAAAGCACCAATTTTTACAATATAATTCAAGAACTTTGCTCTTCACAAATAACTCGGGGCGTAATAAAATCAATTTTGCACCGCATTAAGTCACCTTAATCCAGTCGGCGTTTCAATTCTAATATTCTGACTTGGGAGTTTTCATCGGAAGTTTCCAATGTGCGACATCCGCCGAGGGAATTATTATTTATTACTATTACACCTGCGGCACCACATGGAAAGGAAAGTTTCCTTAAAAGTCTCGGTAGGGGTCGTTGGGTCTCGGCTTAATGGGGGGGATAAGTCTGCGTTCCTTGCGCCTAATTTGGCAACCCGAAGCGCGGAATTTATGGGGTTGGGGTACGTTGGGGTCCTACAGGCTGAAATATTCGAAGGCTCCACTCGCCCGTGAGTTATGAATGAATCCCGTTAAAGAACCCGGAAAATTTCTAACGGCCCGACATGATGCTTTAAGCCTGGTGTGGGATCGGTATACCTGACTTTTGAGACTTTATTGTTTTTGGCTTCTGTGGCGAGTAACTGTCCTAAACTCTTGTGATTTGCGGGGCTAATATTACTAAAGTTTTATTTAATTTGAAATGATGTGGTATAAATGTAAAGGAAAAGTTCATAATTAAATAGGTATAGAGATTCCATTTAACATATCAAATGCACATTTTGCTTATTGAAAAAAAAACAATAAATTGTTTCCACAGAAAAATCTAGCAGGATCCAAGGAAAACAATTAAAGCGCCTTGATGGTAAAAATAAAGAAGTGCTGTTTAATGGGTGCATATCGCCGTAAGAGCCGGCACGGACAAGGCTCCTCATTCAAATCTGTTTGATTTATGCGAAGTAATCGTTTGCCGTTCGTGCCTACTCTCCTCCATTTCTCCTAATGGCCTAGCCGAGAAAATATGAAAACTAAATTTTCCAACAGCAGTTTTACCGAAGACAAAGCTGACAAACGAGCAACTTGTACGCATTTAGTGTCAAGTTAATAACAAAAGTTAACTGAAAATATCGTTTTCTGGGTATTGTACTACCTACTCTACCATAACACTTTCATCGGAGAACTTGAAATTGAATTTCTAGCGTAGTGAATATTTTAAAGGAACTTGTAGTGTTGACCTTAAGTGCGGACCTGGGCCAGTGCATATCATTTAGTATGCAAACATGTTGTTATACTGAATTTTCAGAATGATCCCAGAGGTCCTACTGAATAAATGCTTTTTAACTTTTGACTGAATATGTTACCTCAGTATCATTATAATGATTTCAGCGAATTTTTGCAATCTTCGATTTCCAACAAACTTTATTGAATATTTTTCCAATCAAATAAAACCCCAGTGCGGTTACATCAAGTTGCCTCAATGATCACTCTAGAATCATTTGGATTTAATATTTTTAAATGTGCGACATTCTAGACTGCAAACTTGTACTTGTGGCAAAATGAGTCAGCAGTAATCATTTGATTATTGAAGTTTGGTTTACCACAAAATGATCTAATTAATTAGCATCCGAGTTCTGCATAACAAGGATTAGTATTCATTGTACGAGTATAATTCAATACTGACATTTCAATCGGGGTTTGCTACGGCTTATCTATAAGCCTACACAAACTAATCGATGAAGCTAGAGCGGTTCTTTAGTGGGCGTTGTAAAGTAAATTCAATCATTAAAATAAGATTAGCTGTGTTGGCTTAGTGGGATTACCTAAACTTTATCCAGAGGTCGTAGTTCTGCATCAATAGATTCCTCAGTTTGGTAATTTTTATCTTTGGGTGAAAAAATATCTAAAAGAAGCAAGTCGGTAATGCACAAAAGTTAAATATACCTACTTGTACATAATCAAGGGAGAGAGAAAATACTCAATAAAAAATCCATGAAAATCCATTAGTAACCCTACCGGATGCTCCCCTTTCCGGACACCTTGCGTTGGGGCATGACATTAATGTGAATCATGCCTTATTGTTGCCTCACCCCTTTCAAGTGTGTAGAAAAGGTGTAAAAATATATAGTCTCTAGTATGGTAAGTAAGTAAGTTCGTATGAGTCAGTGGCCAACTCTGGTGACGGAATTTTTAGGCCGCCTTAAGGCCTCCGTCATGTATGGTAAGCAGTAGGTAAGGTAGACTAGCTTTTGTCCACTGTTTTTTTCGCGTTCACCTAAAACTAAAGGGTGGATTTTAAAACTTCAACAATAGAATTTTGATCAGGGCCGAACTGCTCTTTTTTAACAGATATTTTCAGTTTTGAAAACATAAGGTTCATTGTTTCTCGCTGATTGTACAATGAAAAACCTGTAGCTATAACTCCTTTGAAAATGCCAGTAATAACTTTGGAATGCGTCAGGCCAGCACAAAGCGTTCCACACATTGTTTTTCGGCACCTGCAGGCGAGTTTGTCACGTCACCAGCCAATTTAGCGTGACTACGTTAGGCATTCATTACCCAAACAGCGACCGATAGAGGTAGGTGTCCATGCGATGCAATATAGAGGCAAGTTCACAGCAAGACAAATAGTTTCCGATTGCTTAAGAAAGTGGAACTCTCTGCAACTGTTCTGAACCTAGTGACATGAAGAATATTGTTTAGGCAGGCATACTCGCAATCTTATCATCCTATTGAACGTATGACAAATATAAGGATTAAAATATAATAAAATGTTGGTTTGTATAACAGGTCAAGTGTAGCCCCAATGAATGCTAGTAAATTTCGTACAGTCATCACATTCAGCAAATACGAACATGCTTGCGTGGTCATTACTATTTATTCGGGGGTTGGTACACCCATTTCTTTTTTCATTAACTAGTACATGCCGTCACGTAACTGGTCGGTTGAGGATATTCTGGAACATTCTGAAACTCGCCCTTACCCCTATCAATAAAGCAAGCCACATAGTGCACGGGGCCACCACTCGCCAGCTAATTTTCATACTAAACGAGCTAGTGCATTATTAAAATGTGCTCTGACGTGACAACCCTCTAGTGTAGTCTCGAGCGACGAACATTTAAACTTGACTCGGTAACAGAGCTGTTAAGTATTTAAGGTGTTTGCTACACTGGGCTACTGGTTTACGAGGCTGTTTCAGAGCCATTTATAACTAAAGCTACATACTGTTCAGATTGAGCTGCTAATAATAAATTGCCGTACGTTTCAATATAAAGTTTGTGATGGGATTCGTTGCCTCTGGATTACATATACGCTACAAAGTAGATGCTAGCGTCAGCTATCTTGCAAAATAGACTTCTGTTTTCTATTAGCTGACTTCCAATACAGTATAATAGTGTAAATCTTAGTACATAATTATCATGTATATGTGGTTTATCGATGAAACAACAGGTACATGCATAATACTCGTAAAAACATATTAGTTGTTTGGATGAAATTGAGGTTACTTAATATTTTTTCTTATTCTATTCAAAACTTCAAAATTCATAGTTTTTTCAGGATATGTATTGGTTGGAGCTTCTCAATTTATGCGCTTTATTTCATTTTATGGTAAAATGAATGAAGCAAAGTTAAAATATTGTGTTTGCCTTTCATTATAGAAACACTCAGCTAATTATAAGTACTTAATGCTTATCAAAGTAGAATTCAGAGAATATTGAGGTCACCATTGTTGTTCGTGGTTGTCCCGGTAAGCCGTTTCCCCGACTTCTCTTACAACAATAAACTTTCATCATACCCCCGTCGAAACCTTACTCCCGTTTTTGTATCCCACAAAATGATATTTGAAACAGCCATTTAACACTTAGTTACTTAAAAAGCTTTCCAAGTCAAACTCTCTAGTGAAACAATACATTTCGCTGGTGCGATATTCTTGACAAGTTCCCAAGTTTGCAACAACTGCCTTTAGTCTTGACATGTTTGTGCCATCCATCTACCGGCTTGGTATTTTCATAGTGGGGAGGCGAGAGCAGGTGTCAAAACTAAGAGACGTTAGGCTAATGTATGCAGATTGCATCCTTCGCTACTCCATTGCACCGTGACTCCAGGGTGCTCCGTGAGCCCGCTGCATTACGCCATTTAGCTTTACTTTGTTTAATGCTCGGTTACAGCGGGAGAGCTTTTAATATTTTATTATAATTACTTGGTGTAGTTTTCTAGTCCTTGTCTGATGTGCCTGGTGTGTGCCCTCGCTCTTTGTTGCTTGCAACACTGATGTTTTTATCTGTCTTTACGAAAGCTTTTATGCATAAAGTCTAAGTAAGGCTCTTATTATATTATAAACAGTAATTTGGAAGAGCTTTTAACTACCCTCTTAGAAATCTTCAAAAGATATAGATAGATATTGACCGTACCTTTAGGAATACAATCGTGATCCAATTTCGTTTCATCGTTTACAGTGAAAATTAAATAGCGAAATTATAAAGAGATACCTTCATTTCGATGTTAATTGTCACTGTAAATATGTTGCCGGCACAAACATTATCAGTGGTAATTATAAAATTGACGCGCCCGTCTGCAGTAATTATAGAATGTATCCACATTCAATGGAGTGTATTAACTATGATTCATTTATTTTCATGTTTTATTTTGTTTCATTCTTGGAAATGGGAGAGGCAAAGTGAAATTGCCGGAAATTATTATTTTCGTAGCGGTTGCGGTACACTGTAGTAGACTGTCATTTTAACATAACAGAGCTGAGCGACATTCAGCGTGGTCACAAAACAGATGAGTGTCCTTAGAGCCAATTATTACTGAACGCTTTCTTGCTTCAGAGGGCTTGAATTCTCCGTCCCGGTGGCTCAAAACATTCGTCAACTTAAAAAATGAGGTGAATTATTGGAAATTCTTTTTGATACAAATAGTTTAGTAAATCGGAAAAGCGGCTAAGAAAATTTTAAATTGCTTTCCATGACAAGGTTTCTCTATATTAGGTACCTACTCTAATAGTCTTGTGGCAAGTGAGCAATCACTAAGCAGACATGGAAACGACAAACTTCAGTACAGAATTACGTCACGATTGGAGTTCCTTATTAAATATTAACATAAACTCCAAGGCACTTTTGCGACACTTTCCATTCCACCGAGTGGAGACGGTCCAATGCATATTTAAAACAAAAGGGAGTGAATAGGAAAAACCTCTTGAGCTATCCGAATCCAACACAACCGAAACATAAACGTAAGACGTGAATTACAAAAAACATGAGTAATTCGTATTTAAATAAAACAGACAGGAACATAAAATAAGAAGTCATATCATTTATTTATAATCTTGTAATTGGATTATTTGTTAAGACAAAACCAAGGTTTTGTGACATTTTGATAGGTTTCATCGCTAATCACTAGTCCAGCTGTTGGTCTGGTCTGATGTTAGTTGTCTAGCACTTGCCAATTTGATTAAGTACCTACTTTGCTCGTCAATAATAATACCACACTAATACATCGCAAGAATATATGTGCATTATCCAATTGAAAGATGATTTTAATTTACCTACCTGTTCAAAATCCTATCACTAATTGTGACTTTCATATTAGGAAAAAATATACAAATCAGCCACAAGTTTTCCAGCATGAAATCCAATTAACTTTTTAACGATTTTATTTATATCTGAGATATCAGAATATACCTGCTAAGATTCTTATTATAATTTGTGATAGCATAAATCCTAAAGCCCAATCATCTTTCATCCTTACCTGTTTAGCGAGTGTTTAATTAAATACCAGATTTAATTAATAAAACCAGAGTTATAAATCAGTGACGGGTACAGTTCATATTGCTGAGGAACTCGCAAATTATTGCGAGGATAAATGCGGACACGCGTGAGGCACCTGTCACACTGCTAGACAAGCGCCGTCTTGTCTCGTTTGAGACTCCTAGCCAATTAAAAACGGTTAGAAGACTTCTTGCAAATATGACTCGCAAACTTGCAAATGCTTATTTTAGAACAGTATTGAGACTTAGCTATTCTGAAGACGGCCTAAGGCTCGTTTCTTAAGACACAACCTATTTGTCGAAGAGTGAGATTTTTTTTTTGAGTCCTTACTTTTTTTTCAGATTCTAATGTGGTTATCCGATGAATACGAAATATTAGTAGATTAGATATTATTATAAATTATTCTGATAATAATTAGCTGACAATTATTTTGATTACCACCAAATTAACCTAGTTTTGTATAAAACCACTAATTTGATTAACTTCTAATCTATCACGATGATCGGATAAACACATTATATTGGCATCGGATAAACTTGATTATTTACGCATTATAGGTAACATATAAATACTTTTAATGATTGTTTTGCCAATAATTGTACAATACCGTGCCGTGTGAAAGCTTCGTATACACAATTTAACCGATAGCAGACATTAATCAAGAATGATTGCCCAATTAACTATAGAGGTGGTAATATTTGAGACGGTTATAAGGCTTAAATATTCAATCAGACAGCTTAAATTATGGTATATCTATTAAAATATGGTAGATTTATTAATATAGCATAATCTTTCCACCCTCAAAGTTTCTAACATATTAGGTATTATTTTTATGCCTTTAGAACCACGTAATCCGTTTTACGCTTAAAGAAAATGACCATTCACACCGTCTGAAAGTGAGCCAGCTGTTTTAACGTTTCCGTGTTGTAGGAACTGGGTATTAGCACCGGTTAAATTAGAATATTCCAACATAAACAAGCGACAATTAACGTTTAAACATGACGAAGAAGGGATGAATATTATCAACTTGTCATCCCGGATTTAATTTTCGTTTATCGATAGGTTTTGGTAATTTTGAGGCTTCTAATCGTTTTGTATGTTTGATTATCAAATTATGCATACTGTTCGACCAAAGCAAAACTAACAGCTTGTAATATTGAATGTCCCTAACGTTGCGAGTAACAAGATTAGCCGAATTCGTCCTATTCCGAGCCAGTAGGGGAGTATCACCAATTCCAATCTCAGACTGTGGCAAGCGGTATTAATTTGGCGAAACAATTTTCGGCATTGTTACGTGTCTCATTTGCACAAAGGATGGTGAAACGCGTAGGGTTGCTACGTTTGCAAGACCAGCTTTTGAATCGGTTTCTAATGAGGCTTATAATACAATTGATTATGATTTTCATAAGCTATAGTCAAAACAATATTTTCTTTCCTGTAATTATATGAGATCCACCACACAAACCTACGAAAGCGTGATTTTATGCATGTAATTTATTCATACTTGTTACGCTACAATAATGTATGTAGTACACTTGCTGGTATTTTAAAGTCTACTCCGGCTTTTCGCGGCTCTAACCCTAGCCCGTCGGCTCGAGCGATGCAATTTGTCTCGAGATAAATCCGACCGTGGACAGATGTCGTCGCTGGCACACTACTCGGATAGTAAACCTCTCGCTTTTTATTAGCATAAGGCTAGAAGCATAAGTCTACAGTAGAACAGCTTAAACGGCAGTTACTGTAACGTCGGCTAAGATGACAGGGAGCTTATACTGCTCAACGAAATGCAAGGTTTTGCGTTTGAAGATTGGAGCATACCACTTTTATAAGATTAAACATAGGTACGTTTCCGTTTATCCTAACATATGTCTTTCACCTTATTCACTCTTATTGCATTCTTCAAAATAGCTCACCGGTTTAGGTACTTTTGACCTGATTACATAGCAACCGCGAATGTTATCACAACGAATTCTCCGGCTAGGATGAGTCGTTTCTTTCTAATAGACATGAGATATCGTGATGTATCGTGTGTTTATGTCTCTTCTGTATGCAATGAGACGGAAATACACTTACCGTGTGTGGATGCGCGTCGAAAATCTAATTCCGCACGCTTAGCAAACACGAACACCAAAATATACTTGTATACTGTCATTTTTGCAATCCTTAAACATTGTTTTCATCTTTTCAGGTAATTGTTATGGCTACGTTTCCTCCTCGACATCGTTTGTGGTATGTTATTGAAACATCAAGTCAAACGTCTGGCACAGTCGGCCTCTGGAATAGCTTTACGATCATTTTCCCCACATCAAAGGGTAGCGAAATGTCAAGGAACATTCATATAAATTCCCATTTCCGAGTACACTAACCGACGGTTGACATGGCACGTCGTGTTCACCGACATCGTCTGTGATCTAAGGCATGCCACAGGTTTAAACTTGGCGTATTTAACTATATTCCTTGTTGAAGATAACTTTAAGAAACTATGTGCCACTGTAGTGGCCAAAAGCTGTAGGACCATCTCTTACTGCCAATCATGAAACAGACGCCACCTGGTGTCTGTCAACTGAAACTGCCAATTCGAATTGGGAATATCCAGAATTTACCTAATTGGTTGACAGTTCGTCCCCAATATTTTGACGTGACGCTGACATAGATTTCATAACGATTGCCAAGTAGGAGTAGCGACACTTGTAAAAATATACTATATTATTCTGGCAATTACTTTAGTAACTAGTAGAAACTATGAATATTTTAAATGTAATGTATTAGATACCAAGACTTGGAATACATTAGTTAAGTAAACATAAGACCTATCATTGCTATTTGGATATTCATAGTCTGCCTTTGGTAAACATTACTCGGAAACGTAGGTGTTTCATGAAGTTTGTTGACCTTTGGTTTCTTCACATGCAATAATAACATCAATCGTTTCGGAGAAGCAACTGCGATAATGATGAATATACCCTATTACCTATGTTTTAAAAGTTTGAGAAAATAATGGGCTACTTTGATATTTATTACTTTTTAGACACCAACTTAACCAAATAAAATTGTTACCTAAATGAGAATAAAAAAACTCTAACTGCATTCTACGAGGACTGAGTAAACAAAAATCCATAAACACTTCATTTCATACACCTTCATTTCGTACCCCGTTGAGAAGCAGGCGTGATTTTATGTTTCAAATGCTATATTGATTACATTGGAGCGTAAAGCGTTGGTAATAAAGTACCAAAATGAACTCTCACTGCTGAACTTTCTGAAATCCTTCCAATTATGTACTAGCACTCGGCAGCGTGATATTTCTGGTGGAGGTCCGAATAGGTTACCTTTCCGACCATTGCGACCACTGCTCGTAAAATAAGGGGTATTCTCCAAGTCATGAATACGTTAGCTCTGAGGGGCGGGCCGGCTAAATAGTTAAATAGGAGTGCTAGAAAGGGGTAGAGTTCAACCACCCTTGCTGTTTCAAAACAAAAACAGCCGCGACCCTTTCTGTTGGTAACTTTTAGACTAATTAGTTTCTGATGTTTGATGTCCTGCTAAATTGCCTTCCTTTACATATTTATTAGAGCATGCAACAGTCAAACGGTTTCCGCCAGATGAAAATAAACTCCTGTGTAAAATAAAAATATGGATAGGTATGCTGCTTTTACGTGTACGTAATATGGCTCTCAAGCAGTACTCTGTTAGTAAACTGAACGCAATAGATAGCTGGGCCGAGTTCGATATACTACGTAATCAATATTTATCGATATCAAAGTGTTTGCAAACATAAATAACCCTCAGATCAGAATGCGTGAACTGTAATCGCAAACATACCCTTCACACAGATGGGCTCTCAGTTTGTATGAGTTTTGGGCTATTCTGTATAGAATCTATTTGCAAAGGCACACAAACCCGGCACCATATGAAGATTTCCTCGCAAATATTATATGCTAAAGCAGCTATTTCAATGCCTCGAGTGCCATGAGTGCAGATGCGGGTGTTGCTATCGGCGTCTTGGGAAAACCCTTACTCGGCTTAGGTGTACGGAAACAGCTGACTCATCGGGAGTTTTGTACGGAAGATGTGCGCAAGACAAAGTTGAACAGTAATTGGAAAAGGTCAGTAGGTCAACGCTGACTACAAAGAGCTCACATGCTTTGTAGTTTCATTATTTACAACATGTTTATATTTTAATAATCGTATAGATAACTCTGCTTTAAAAAACGTGAAATCATTTTGAGATTTTTATATGAGTAGTATTTAATCCATACTAATATTATAAATGTGAAAGTAACTCTGTCTGTCTGTCTGTCTGTCTGTCTGTCTGTCTGTTTGTTACGCTTTCACGCCCAAACCACTGAACAGATTAAGCTGAAATTTGGCATAGTTAAAGGTTGTATCCCAGGGAAGGACATAGGCTACTTTTATCCCGAAAAAATTAAAAAAATCTCGAAGGACCGCGGGTCACACCGCGGGAGCGTAGCTAGTTATTTATATTTACCTTGATTCATTGAGGGATTGAAAGAAATACATCTGATAAACTCTTTTGTCGTAACATTAAAACGATAGAATAATATCTGCTGTACAAATCGACCAGCTGGTCTTTCGCACCTGTGAACACTTAACTTTTATGCAAGGTATGATTCCAGTTGCGTTCGATATCCCGGTTCGACTCTAAGCGTTAATACTAAATGAAATTCAGATAATGTGAACTTCGCTTTGCTTTTACGCAATCGATTTACAACTTTATTATGCTGCAGATAAAGTTAATTCGTTCAAAATTATTTTAATGTTTGAAATGTCTATAAAAGCCAGACTGTTCTGTTATATTTTTAAGCGCTCGTGATTTTTAGTACAGGTTCTTAAAATTGGAATCAATTATGCCGGTGTATTTTTTATATAAAACATTTTTGAAAAAAAAAATTGAACCGACTTCACAGAACACAAACAGAAGAACTACTCTACATACTAAAAAGAGAAAAATAAGAATATAATTTCAAGTCGGTGCCAACTATTCATTTACATCTAAGAAGTTCAAAAGAACTTGGGTGCAAAATTGTATCCTGGTACGCTATCGCTCGATTTCTTTTTTTTATAGGTACCTAATCATATTCACTTGGCACCGACTTCAAATTATATTCTTATTTTTCTCTTTTTAGTATGTAGAGTAGTTCTTCTGTTTGTGTTCTGTGAAGTCGGTTCAATTTTTTTTTTCAAAAATGTTTTATTTTTCACTTTTTAGTGTAAGTAAATAAAAGTGTATGCGTAAATAATATAGTAGTAATACGAGTACATTAAGACTTTGCTTATCGTAGCTTAAGTAGGAAAGGATAAGAGAAGTCATGGGCAGACCTACTAAAGGACACACCGGAGTTCAGCAAGGGGGAAAACTATTAATCCCTCAGGAAAAAAAATATATGGCGCCACCTTGAGAGTATTCCTCTTTCTAACAAAAAAACAATTTTGGAAATCGGGGCCACAATTTTCTTAAAGTTCCGTGATTGTTTTAGTTTTACGGGAAAACTATGAATCCCTCAGGAATAAAATTTATATGGGACCACAATGAGAGTATACCTTTTCAAACAAAAAAAAAATTTTGGAAATCGGTCCACAACTGACGGAAATATCGGTGAACATACATAAAAAAAAAACATACATACAGCCGAACATATAACCTCCTCCTTTTTTTGAAGTCGGTTAAAAATACAAGCCATTTTCCCAAGTTAGATTAAAATGTATCCTAAGTTTAAATTCACAACAAAAAGCTATCGTTATTCCTTTTCGTTCATCGTCATTCAAATCCGTTCAGTAGTATAATAATATAATAATGCTGGACATTTCACACAGCATCATCTAGCCCCAAACTAAGCAAAGCTTGTACTATGGGAACCAGATAACTGATATACTACTTATATACTTTTTGTTTGTAAATACATACATATTATACATAGAAACACCCAGACCCGAGACAAATATCTGTAGGTCATACAAACATTTGTCCCGCGGCGGGGATCGAACCCGCCACCTTCTGCGTCGCAGGCGGACCTTCGCCCACTGCGCCACAGAGGACGTCAGTATCTTAGTTATTTACCGCGATCTAGCCCCAAATGAAGCTTTGACCATTCGTTATATCTAATATCTCTCACCGGCACTACCGCACTGTAAAATATATCTAGTAAATTGCCAACTGTAAATATATCGTTTGGTATTACAGGCTGTCATGGCTTACTTATGTTTTTATACCAAATTAAGCAAAAGCTTGCCAAACAAAATTACTTACAAAAGAGTAGCTTTTAATGTTTAAACAATGAGTTTTAATTCTATCCGGCTCATAGATACAGGTTTTAGTAAAGTGGTGCAAAGTGCTACGTGCACTTATTCTACACTACTAGGTTCATTTATTATTGTTGCTTTCTAGTGATGGCAGTGTCTTCTACATTATTCCGTTCACCAGATTTCCTCTAATTACCCATAAAACTAGGTTCAACAGTGCTGGACGATTTCTAAGTTTCTAACGTTAATTATAAGCGATGTGTTGTTTGTAATTATGTAACTTTAAATTCATTCTGTTTTTTTTAATGCAGTCAGGATAAGACATTTATTTATTTCATTCTTAAAATAAATAAGTTTCTTTCTAATTTACACGCCATATCAATCCACATACACCTATTCTCTTCTTAATGCCTAATTATTATTTCGACTCTTTTAGTTTTAACTACGTCCCGTGTAACGACCTAATGCTTTAACTTTTAACTAGCTGCAATAAATTAGTAGATGATAAACTTTTTCTATTTAAATCAGTAAAAAAGAACTTACAGTACTTAGGTAACCATGTTGAACAGGAAAGGAAATATTTGGAAATGGCTGAACTATGATAAAAAAAAACTTATTTAACGAGCCGTTAGCAAAATTAAAATAATCGAGCCGTAATGCACAAGTATACTACAGCCTGTTAACTTAGTTCAATAACAGTTTTGTGACGTCACGAATCTGCTTTGATGGAGTGAGTTTTAATATTGAATGTGCTATTACTGTGATTGATAATTTACTTTAAATTAATGCTCGCGACTATCCGAGCGTGGTATTTACGAATATTAACACGTTCAGTGCGCAGACACGCTCCATCAATTTATTTGTTTCAGAAAATGAACATGATAAAGCTTATCAAATAGCTTTTGTTGTTATGTTTCTTACTAGATGCGCTCCGAAGAAAAAAAGTTAATTCAGGGTATAAGCTGCCCTTTCCAAATTCGTGCAAATCTATTAAGCCGTTTCAGCGAGAACAATTATTAAATATACACTCACAAACGTTTTTAATTTCTTTACTTGGTGTAATCTCTGAAACTATTGATCTGATTTTAACAACTCTGTCACACAAATTTGTTTGTTTGTTTATACGTAAAGGGTATATAAGATATTCTTTATTCTTTATTGCACAAAGAAATTACATATATAGAATCTTAAAGAGAAGTAATGGCAGAGGCGAGCTTAACCCTAAAAAGAGTTCTCTTACAGCAAGATAGATATGGGGCATAACAGACCCGGGTAAAATCGGTGCTTACAAGCCCAAGAATAAAACCAGTGCAAATTAAGAAACACAGTCTTGTAGGTACGTTACATAAGCACATTCTAAGGACGCTACCGTACTTTCCACCCCACCCGTGCCCCTACGTGACATCTCATGAGCTCAATGTCAACAGTTATAGAGATTTTTTTTTCTTACTACAATGAGCCTCCGAAACAAAAAGTTAAAGTTAAAGGGTTAGTGCAAGCAGTTGACGCAAAAATCAACCTGACAATAGCAACAAGGATACGATACTTTTCCAATTTATTGGTGATCCTTACTATTTTGGGCTTCCAGCTTAACAGATACCTACCGTGCTTTTCACAGTTTTGTTGATCTGATTCATATAGGGCTTACGTTGCGTATATATGGTTTACAACCATTGAAATCTCTGGTCTTTAGTAATAATATCTATTGCCTTATATATACAGGGTTATTTGTAAAACACCGGTAATCTCTCAGGACTGTATTACTATCATCATAAACAACAACTTTTGTTCTATGACTTTTAAAAATTCATCATATTTTAGTTCATCAGATTTTCAGAAGTAGTAGAATCACGGGTGATTCTCTACTTAGAACTACTTAGAATAGTCTTACGAGCCGGGGCTCGTAAGACTATTCTAAGTAGTTCTGGGATACCACCAGACCTGAATAAATACTTTCTGATTTTGACAGTATGTTGCATTCGCCTGTTCAGGAAGTATTAGTCGCCTGCAGCCTGCACTAAGCAGAATAGGGTGGGGGCTCTCCCTGTCTCCTCTACGCAGAGCACAATTAGCGAGCGCGACTCAACACGACTTGAGTTTTAACAACGCGGGCCGGAACACTCGGCATCATTCACACGATGGGGCTGCTTGTGGCTCTTGTCCACGTGGTAAAGGAATCGTGACACTGTAAGGTTAATTATGTAGAATTTTTTTGCTTCGCTCATAACATCATTGACCTCGGTAACAAGGCGGGCAAGCGCTTCTGAGACACAAAAGATCGATTCTCGTGCCGAGACATGTGTTAACATGATCTGCAGATATTTGCTAATTTTGTTATGGCCATGGGAAACTGTTGGCAAAAGATTGTATTAAAACATCAACCGTATGTAGCAAATCTCAAAACGGACAGTTTTTTTTTAATATGACTATTTTATTATTTTCTTATGTCCAGGAACAAAAGAAGTCTTTTATATTACAACTTTATGGTGCTTTCTCAAGCTGTCGTCAAGCTAGTTTAATACAATATTCAACTTAACTCGTAAAGATAGCGCAGTAATAGTTAAAGCAATTAGGGAGATAACTGTGAATACTAACCTCCTTGAAAGCTCTAAATCTTACTTGGTAATTACCATGAGAATTGCGAACAGCCATAGTAAACGAATCACTTTTTATATTTTATGGTGCATTACTTACTTCGTTGTATCTGGTACTATGTAATTTGTGTGTTATGTAACTTTCCAATAATAATATATTCTAATTCGTGCAGAAGTTTTAAAGTTAATCGATTCGATTCAAATCCACTATTAAACGCTGGTTGAGTATGACTTTGTAAACAACAACATTATTAGCAGTAATATGAAAGAAGCGCCGCGTGTGTTATCGTTTACTCTTACGAGTATCCATTAAATTAAGTAACCGCATTATCATCGTGAATACAATAAACCGATATTACTCCAGGCACTCACACACGTTAGCAGTAAAAACTAATAAACGCTGAACAAGCATTGCCAGTTTAATCGCAGCTGCACAAAACGCGGGCGACAAAACCAACCTCGGATTCGCACCACAACAACCGTGCCGAAGTTTAATTCAATCGGCGTGCCTCACTGAGAGGGGAAGGGAGGGGGCGGGATGCACAGAGGGGCACGAGACCCGCGAAGGCAGTGTTAATTACTACTCATGTGGTATACCACATATCGCAAAGTTTGGCGCCCGACGTGGTACAAACGCGACACTGTTTATCTTTTCGTGTCTGTTGCGGTATGTAATCTTGGATGTTGGTTGATAGTGTTTGCGTGGTTTCTAACGAACATGTCTCATTATCGAACGACGAACATCTCATCGTGTTACTTTATAAAAAATAAACATAAACAGCTTTATTACAAAAAAGTTAAACCTTAGTTGAACACCATGTTGACACATGTCAAAACAAAAATGTTACCACAAAAAAGCGTTCTATGTACGAGTATTTGAAGATCGTTTTTCTAGAGACAGTTTCTTAGTCAGTGCTTCGCTAAACTCGGTTCATATTTTTTTTAATAAGACGGAAAAGGTCGTAGTCGTAACCAGTATCTACGAAATAAGACTTCTAGTTTAGAGTTGTAAGAATAACATCTCTCTAGTTTGTAATGAAAAAAAATATATAATTAAACTATTACAGACAGCCAAGAGCAAGCGAATTAGAACAGACCACTTAACAGAATACTTGTTAAAACTAATTTTCTCGCGACCCCATTGCTATTGCTACTCATGTGGCACGTTACATATCCAAACTTTGGCGCCCAACGTGGTACAAACGAGACATTGTTTAATTTAATGTGAAGTGTCTTGAGCGATAGATTGGATGTCTTGTAACTATTCATTTGTTAGGTATTCATCTTAAAGTGCTACGCGTGACATGTACTAATTTCTCTAATGTTTATAGCATATTTGACTTAAATCAAATAAGATATTAAAGAAAGTGTAATGATCTAATTACTGGTGGAATTTCTTTGAATTCTGGTGACACAAATACAGTTTACGTTAAAAAATTTAATATCGAACACGTCCGTGTTCAATCAAATATTCCGGGTGTATTCCACATGCTTGAGTCAGATGCCTCAAACATTCCTGTCCCTTGTTAGAAGACGATTCCCGAGACGTCGTGGGTAGGAACGCAGCCCCGCTCTCCGCGCGGCTTTCTCATGTAAATTGTCGGGATTTCCTCAACAAACTCGATATAAAACTTAAACGGTATCTGTGAGTTACGCGGTTGTTTGTCGACGAAGTCTGGAGGACGAGCAATGTATTCGAACGTTTGTAGAACAAGCATTCCATTCATGCTGTTTTTGCTTCTGCACTTAATACAGTTGAAACCATGGAATGTAGGTATTTGAAGATGATTTCTTTTATTTACCATGGCTAAAGTTCTAATACATCAATTTGTAGCGTATTTTCAGTGCAAAAGTGAAGTGATACCTACCATCAAGAAAGTTAAGGGCGCAAAATAAAGAGCCAATAACTTCGACGCCCGTCTCGACCCCCGCTACCTTTATGGCGTAAATAAATTTTCAGCAGGTTCTTTCTTCGGCTCATGAAGTGATATAAAATATATCATTGTTAACATAAAATGGGTGGTTTGTAAATTGAAACATTTATAGGCTGTAGCGGATCGATAGCGACTCGGTGGGTCCATCGACATAAATTCGTATTAGTGCCAACTCAGGTCGACTTTACGATGCCTCAAGCGTACTTATTGCCCGGTCTAGATATTTACTCGAAACGTTTACTTATATTGGAAATAAAATGATGTGTTATGCTTGAAAGATGAAGATGAATGATGAGATGTATTTGTTGAGTTGAAAGCCAATAGGATATCTAATAATTTTCCTACCTAGGTAAATGTTGAAATGTTTTATATTTATTACACTTCAAATGTTATAAGCCATATGTATGTTGTTGTGTGCTAGTACCTCGAAGATAGAGAACTTAGAAATTACATTTAACAAGTGGTAAAGTCTAACTTTGGTCCTGGACGAAGTTTTAAGAAGACATCGTTAGAAGTGAAAACACGAGTAAAATTTGCTTTACACTGAAAATTGTCTATAATTACTTATATACTATATACTATAAGTTTTTCAAGGTAAAATAATATTCTCTCCCAATTGATATTTTTTTAAAGTAGCTTTTGTTATCTTGTTGTTTTGTAGTAGGTACTTAAATTTTATATGTGTGTAATATTACATTATCCTAACGCTAACCTAGACCCCAAAGGCCCCAAAATGTACAGGCATCCCCAAGATTACTCAACAATGCAATTTCGTACCTGTTCCAACTGCGCCGACGCCTGCTCCAGTAAATCACTGCAGTCCCAAGGTAGAGATTTGTTTGAAAGCACACACAGCACATCAGAGTCCACCACAACCGTAATAAGAATACAAAACCGAAAGACAGATGAGAGACCGCCGTGCGTGATTTGCCGCCGCCGAACCGATGAATGTCACACATATAAAGATGGCGCCCCAAGTACCCGAGCATAGATTTTTCGATCGAATTGACGCGAGTCCGGAGTTGCCATGTCGATTGGGTAGATGGCATTACGGGTTCTTCAGAGCGCGTTCCGGCTATATGGTTAGGTCGTAAATTACACGATTGTTAATCAAAGGGTATGCCTGAACAATATGGGTAGCCTATTTTGTTTTGTACCTAGTAAGTACCTAATCAATTTTTAATTATCAATTCATTAAACTCGTAGTCGATCTTCTAATTTATTAGTAAGTAGTCTAATTGTATACTTTGCATAAGTGCTTTCAACTAAAATCCAACATGAATATAATTACTTATCCCATTAAAATATCGTATGGTAGGTATTACTGCGTTTGAGGATACGTTGGATATTAATGCACTTTCTACCGCGCGCTTCATGCATCCATATTGTAATAACAAAGAGCTACTTCCAACTACTTGCAAGCTCCAATCCACTTATAGAGACGGGTGTAATGGATTCGCTCAATCGCAGTCAGTGCATTTATTAGTATCTACATTGAAATTCTGCCTTTAGATCTCCATACATTGTTAGATGACTCTACAACTTAAGTTGAGAGTCTAACCTCTAATTTACCAAGACATTTGGGACGTTACAAAATTTGAATTTTAGCCTAAATATTCCATCATGGAAGAAGGACATGGCGATGAACAAGTTCGCAAGAGCCGCGACAAGCCGTTATTATAAGTTCAAAGTTACTTCGGGGATCAAGATAATATTCCTGTCAAAACCGGCGCTGCGCTCGCCGGCAAATATGTCAAGACATCAGTCAGTGCGAAATTAAGTGAGTTTGTTGAGTGTAAACAGGGATAATCCTTGGCTTGACTATGATTAGCATATCGCGGGTGTCTGCGTTCGTTCCCGGAGGGCCATCTGCAATTTAAATCAGGGACTTGGCCGGGACGGGACGGCTCCTTAGCTTGCGTACTCGGAATTTGAGATTTACTACGATTGGATGATTTGGGGCTTGGGGTTCGATTTTCTGCTTGTTTGGACTGATTGAATTCCCTATTTCAATCGACTTTTGCAAACAATTTTATCATTTTATGTTCTGCCTGTTTTATACTTGACTCTCGTAGCTACAATTAATTAAACATTCAAGGTTATTCTGTTTCTTGTCAAACTATAACGACTTGAGTTACTTATATCTCATCGTACTAGATTGATGTTTATCAATATTGCTACGATACAAATGTATGTTATCTTGTAAGTACTTAGGCTTAATGTCTCTATATTTCTCGTGCAAATATAAGATGTAAGCCCCGGTATCCACGAACTATCTGTCTTGTGAGAGTTCTATAGTTGTGGAGATTACAGCCATCAATCAGATGGTCTGAAGCAGTTGCGGAGATGCCTCTATCAAGGCGCAAGTTACGGGCGATTTGGGAAGGCTTCTGCTTAATGGCACATCGGGATATAGTGCTTGCTCAATGGTTGGTTTTGAGCTATGTAATCTATAGGTAATTTGGTAAATTGCTTATTAATACTATAATACGTTATAGCAGCTCAAGGAGATCATCATTTTCAATTGATGAAATTGATTTGTTAGGGAATCCCATTAAGTATCCAATGATTTTTTGAAATTTACTATATATATTATTATTTTATAATATAGACACATATAGATTTATATCTATCTTTATATGTATATGTGTCTATATTATCAAACTTAATGACACGATTTTATTTTCTTTATACAAAATAATAGTACGCATAAATTTCTTATAAGTAAAATATTAACTGTACTAGAAAATAATCTTTAAATCTAAGTATTCTAAAGTCTCACAATAAATTAACTTATCTACTTTACTATTTAGGTTAGGTTAATATTTATATACTTACAATGACATACTCGTAATATCTAGTATTTGAGTGATTCTGGCAGTTTAAGCTTTATTGAAGTGTATCTCACCAGTCACCACTATCACAAAAAGGTCGTGACCTAATGCTACCTGCATTGAATCACAGATCTCTGCAGCTTCGGTTCAAATATTGCGCCAAAACGAACGAAACTTACAGTCTGGAGATATAGAGTTGTGAAAAATTGCTTTGGATGTATAAGTCGAGTGAAGGAATTCTCCCTTGGCTGGGTAAAGAATTTAATCGTCCTGATGGGGATGTTATTTATGACTGTATACTTTATTCACTGCCACCGGCTTATTTGGCCGACTAGTTTCTGTTGTTCAATGTGGACATTGGAATCTTGGACTTGTAGACAATGGTTGGGGCTTATTTGTGCCGTTAGTTTGTGTTGAACAAGCAAGGTCGAGGTTAAGTTTGACTTTTGAGGGTTTGATTTGAAATTATTGTTAAGTTTTTGAACTTGTTTACTTACATAAAATACAAAGCTCTTCAAAATTATTATAACTATTTACAGGTCATGCTATACTGTGAAAACGTAAAATAAACTTGTTGTTCAGTGTAAATAACCTTTCATCTGAAAAAATACAATTCCTGGAGGAAAAAACACGAGCCAAGCTGCTGCTGCTGAATATCTGAAAAGTAACTAAACGCCGAGTGAAAACTTCTCGACCGATAATATCTCACCAGCTTTCTTTAAAGCACACGGATCTATCTCATAAGCCACTTTGCAAACTGTATGGGCACGGAGTTCCGCTGGATTCAATTGTGGCCAGTAAATCTAAACCGTACAGGAAGTTTCGCTCAATCGCGTCCCCACCTGCTGGTGGATTTGAATTTCAGATAAGGCGAGACAAACCCCATTCCCTTGTAACCCTGTGTGTATCTGTGCCAATACTCCAATGTACTGAAGGCGTCCTTTACCTCGACAAAGCTAAAGGCGTTAAAACTCTTTGAATTCGGTTCTGAATCGTTACCAATAACAAAATTAACTGTGTTTCTTCTTCAGTATTCTTTCTTATAAGCATCGTGAGATCTGTAAGATCGTAGTTGTCGAATACAAAATGAGATACAATTTCTACAGTTTTTTCGAGTACCTACTTGACGCACTTTCCTCTGCTCGTTAATTTAATAAAATGGAAAATTTTAATTGCAACCAACCCTTCCTTTGATCCCATTAAAATTACTCCAAGAAGGGACTAAGCATGTTCCTTTTCACGATGAAACCGCAAGCAAACTATAACGTGATGACATCGACCCATTCCTTTCAAAATTAAAAATATTAATGACCTACACTATCGAATTTAAAAAGGCAATTAAGTTACAAAATACTTTCGCATTTACTTATCCTCATTCAATTATGTCGCTCAAAATTCAGCGAAACATGAAACCAAAAATATGAAAAAAATAAGCAATCAGTTTGCCATCATGATCTCCATCAAAATAACAGCTCATTACTGTGTTCGTTAAATATACCTCTGCGTTATGGTTTTATAATGATCTCGATATCGTTGGCATTGTTATTGAAGTGAACGAGGACGATTAATTATCCATTGAACATAATTTGGGCGGGACACCGAGCCCTCCTGTGCTCGACTGCCGTCTGATTTGGAATTGATGTCTGCTGTGTCTCATTATGTGCCAGTTATTTGAAATCTCCCTATGAATCGGTTAATTATTTACTTTAGCAAAAGGTGTTTTGTTTACATTTGGGTAATCAAAGAACTCTTGTCCCACTGCAAAAGATATAGTAATATTTTATTTACTGAACTGTTAAAGGTAAAGGCATGTCAAGAGGCTTATTATATCAAAGATCATATTTTCAGTGTCTTTGCGCAAGAAAAGGGTTTTTTGGAACAAAAACTAGCGTAAATCTTCAGCTGTTTAATTAGAACAAAAGTTCGTCAGCGTTTTTAAATTAGCAAAATTCCTTTATAAGGATTGTAGAGGCTATCAAAGGAAATAATAAATTGTTTTCCACCCGCCACCCGGCAAGTTTTGTCTGCTTTCAAGACGAGAGGCATCTTTATCGCTGAAAAACTTTTTCTTCCTTGTGTAGACTCGCAGAACCCCTTTTAATGAAACTTAAACGGGCCCGTCTTCTGCAATTTAGATAAGTATCCTACTTGCTATTTAATTAAATACAGCTTTTGCTATAAGAAATGAGTCTTGTTTATAATAAACATTCGCACGAGGTCAACAAAGATAAACAAAGGCGCAAAGTAAAATTTCAAATTATTTACTTCTTTTGAGGTCTTGTGACTTTTCATTCCCAACAAAAACCAAAAGCACTTTTCAAGATGTTTAACTTAATACTCCCTCATCCTGTTTGGGCGAGATTATTTTCCTTCTGGCAATATTTTAAAAGAACGTATACACGCAACATAAAGTTAGGAACTGGAAACTTTTGTATTTACTAGAATGTTTTTACTCGCGGAGTCTCTCTCGAGTTGTTTTCCGAGATATTTATAATCAGCAACTTTCCCCGACTTAGTGTCGGCGACGAAATATCCTTTTAATGGCCGCCGGAGTGTTGGGTCGTCTGCAATTTAGATTAGTCCTTTAATTAAATTAACATTATGATCCCTATCTCAGCGGAGCAGGTGGTCGACATTATTGCCCCGTTGGAACTCTTTTCTTTGCCATCCTTTTGAGATTTTAATTGTTCTCTCTGAATTCTTTATTACTTTTGTGCAATTTAGTTCAGTTGGGCGTTGTTTTGTCACGTCTGACATCCGTTGGCTACGTAATTTTATTAACATTCTCAAAAGCCATTAGGTACTGTTTTAGTTTCTCAATCATTTCTGTTGATCATCTTTTATCGCGATTATTCTGGGTAGAAAATTAAATTCTGGTTGCCAAATTCGCAAGTAAGACCCGTGTTATTAATGGTTGTGGTTAAATAGACGTGTTCGCGGAATGAAAAGGGGCTTTCGTAAGAAACCTTTGGCTTAACGAGAACAATGACACAAGTAAAGTCATTAATATTGTGATATCAGCAAATAATGATTCAAGTCTTGGAAGTTAAATAAGAACCGGCTAAGGTAATTATAAAAGTTCACGTCTTGAGTTAACACCAGTTCGATAATTCGATCAGAAGTCTGGGATAGTATGAGCTTGAGTTTTAAGTTAAACATAGGAAGAGGAGCCAGTGATTTCAATTAGCCCCGTGTTCTTGCGTCCGGTGAATTTTGCCCTTTTTCTGTTTCCAGTCTGTTTGCGTTTGTTTTATCCATTTTCCTTCCTAGTGCCACAGTCTTCCAGCGAGCGCAGGTCAACCGAAAAATTAGAAATATCTCTATCTAAGCCGATCGGTTTCCGTTACCGAACAATTGTTGGGAGCTAAAAGAGCAGTCACTTTGATGTGTGGTTAAAAAATATCTGCCCGCTTTTTCTTTTTTCTCTTTTATGTGATGTGATTGACGTATCAATCGGATTAGGGCTCAACTGTAGACGCGCAGGTGATTTGGAATTTTTGTTTCATATTTTTTTTGGTTTATTTGGTTACTGTTTGGTAATTCTGTTTGTCTTTCAACATGAAATAATAGTGACGTGTACTTCACATACACATCATACGAGTCTTACAACAGATAAATGCATGGGTAAAAAATCTACGTTTTTGTATTTGACAAACAATAACTGGATAATCCATGTCTACTGCCTGCAACCTTTTACCGCATGAGACAAATACTGTTCAACTTGTCTCTCACTTTTAGGGCAAATGCCGGAAACTCAACCTCCCGTCCTCCCGTCGATCGCTGCGGCCTACGGGAAACTCGTGAATTATTACCACTGACATTGATGTCCGGAGAAAAATTGCCCTCGCCAAGTTTCACTTACTTACTTTCAAACTTACCAACTTTTTTATTTGACAGCGACAAGTTAAGGTTGCTTATCGAAGAAGTTTATACTCTGAACTTTGTACTTTCCGAACGATCAAAAGTAATGAAAATATTCTGATTTAAGTAAATAAAATAAAAAATAAAAATATTATAAGATATTTACGGGTATTTACGTACGAAGTAGATACACTATGTAAAAACATAAACTGGCAAAGCCAACGCGCATTATCTCTACAGCTTAAACACAAAACTCACGTAGGTAACCAGAATAATAAAGACCGGGCCTTGGTTTTCTTTTTGGTGCGTCCGACGTAGAAAATGTAGAAAACAAAATGAATTGCCAAAGTTCAGGTTAAAGTGGTCAGTTGGAAAGTTAACCACCGATTTTCCATTTAGTAGACCCGATGCGAGTTGTTTCAATCAAGAAAAAAATAGGAATAGAACAATACACTTTACTGGTCTTAATACAAGGGTCAGTTTTGAAACATGGTTATATTTTTTTCCGTGTACAAACGAAGTCGTCGGTTATTGTTTCATACTTTTGAAGATGATGCTGATAATCTCATCCTAGCCGATTTCGATAACCAATTTGGTTTTCGGTTTAAAACCAATTTTGGTGTAAAAAGATAATTATTTTTAAACCAAAATTATTTTTCCATTTACCATTGCCGATTTGGTTGTTCATTATTAATAAAGTACTTACCAACTTTCGTTGCTAACTGTAGATGTACCTACGTAGTTGTCTACATTTTGCAGACAGAAAGTAAAACAAATCCAATTAGATGGCAAAATTTTTTATCTTTCATAAATAAAACCTCACATAATAATAAAATATCGTTTCCAAAAAAATAATGTAGCTTTTGTTTTGCAAACTCGGATAGTTCAAATAACATCTTTCCAATTTCAATGTTCTCTGCCAACTACCGCGTTCCCGGCGAAAGTAACCGCAGAGGGGATCAAGGGAAATAAACAAAGTAAAGCAAAGCGGGCTCTTTTACCTATTTCAATCAGCTAGCCAGGTAGAAACAAAATAAGTGCTTATTTTTTATTGGCAACAGACACCTGACAGCGCCTATTTTTAGATCCTTTCCTCCTTCCCTCCATGTAGTGTAGAGGAAACCAGTTTGATAGGTACCTATATTTTACACGTAATTGTTCGATAAAACATATCGGTAACATCATGTCATCGTTGTACGCTACGAGTTAAAGTTACCTGCTTATTTTCGCACAGCAAATAACATGCCAGTCGAGTTTAATTAATTTCCACTTTTGAAGGATGGTTTTAATTTGTTTAGGCGTTGCATACACGATTCTGGAAATGTATTTTATTATGTTGTTAGTGTTCACTAACAACATATTGTTATGTTCTTAAGCTTTCATTGATTTAGAATGTAGCAATCTTGTCGACTTTTGAAATACTAGATTTTTACATTTCAAAGAAGTTAATAATAAAATTCATTACTGTTGGTAACTAGAACACTTTTAAAGTAACAACTAGCTAGTCCCACAAGCATTTCAAACAAACATGACTTGTACGAAAATGTTTTTAAATCCGTAGAGTTCGAAGTTTCAAACTATTAATCAATTCAATCTCCAAATAGCAAACATAAATGCGTTCCGTATGGGGTTGCGCAATGAAACGCTGAAACCTGAAAGTTAGGAATGTACACACGGTATGATAAATTTGTAGCGCACCGCCCAGGGCACTTCCGCATCAATCGGCTCGGATGCACGCTACGTGCGATCGATCGTCTACACACGCCTTTACTTTTTTCATTACATATTTTTTATAAGCGAGTATCTGATGTCATTTACGGTGTAACCTTAACGAAATGGATAATAGAGCGTGATGAATGTAGTGTAGTGAAATCTACTGTTACATTTGTGTAGTGTTGCCAACAATAATCTTAATTTAAGAAAAAAATAATAAAAACTAAGGTTTGCTAGAAAAAACATTTTCTTTTGTTTGTTTTTGTCCATAAATATGTTAATAACAAATAAGTTTAATATAGTTTCAGGTTGGCACGATTGTTATAGAAAAACCATAATAAAACATTCGTTAGATTAAATTACCACAATATAATGAGCAGAGCATTAAATAAACATTCTATTTTGTCCACAGGAAAATATACAAAATACCCTGTCACAATATCAACCTCCTCCGGTAACTGATTTTTTTTTTTTTTATTGATACTTATCAATCAATAGGACACAATTCGGATCCTGTGTGTATTAATATTATCACGTATCGAACAGTTGTCAGCATTAAATTAATTTCAGACGAGAGAATATTCACGTATATGTAGATATATTCTTTAATTTATACATAATATATCATGTAGCCGTGCCCGAAATTTGCCGCAATACTTATTTACTTACAGAATGTTTCATATCAACTCATTTCTTAGGCGACGACGATAGGCTTACAATCATAGCCAAAAATCAAAAATCTAACTTAAAAATTAAGCATCGCTTGGAGCCATTTTTTTAAAGTCAAAATAGAGTATGCAGAATAATACTCTAAAATAGAAAATACCTCAGCATATATATATCATAGTTAGGATTGGATTACATTGATCCGAACATAAAGAAAGAAAGAAAAAGCGTTTATTTATAACATCTATCTTAGAGGACAGACAGAGACACTCATTGCTTAGAAACTAGAGATAGAAACACACAAATACAAATATTAAAAAACTAAATAACAACGAACACTAAGTAATGTCACATGTTTTAATCCTAATAGAGTAACTAATTAAGTTCGTTTGTAGAATCAGCTGCTACTGAAATGTTTAAACAGTAGCCTAAAGTTTAATTTGTTTGAAAGCGGATACAGCTTTTCCTCTAATATTTAATTGGATCTACTAGGTAACGCTAAACCTATGGGTAAAGTGGACAGCTAGCACACGTCAGAACTAAAGGTTTTCCTTGTCGCTTTTATTTCCACAAAATAC
The DNA here is from genome assembly GCA_951394285.1 of Epirrhoe tristata. Lineage (NCBI taxonomy): Eukaryota > Metazoa > Arthropoda > Insecta > Lepidoptera > Geometridae > Epirrhoe > Epirrhoe tristata. The sequence continues at coordinate 5,092,357 of OX596146.1, forward strand.
TTATACCTAGAGCAAATAATATCAAAAGATGTGAGTTTAAAACGAAACTGGGTGGATATTATATTCTTAACTACTTACTATAAGATGATCCGACATTCTTATCTTGGTTAATTATGTTATGAGGCCAGTACAGGCTCATTCCAGCCTTTGTGTATGTGACATTATGATTTCCATATTCGTGGGTGTTAACTATTTATCAAGTGTCGGCCAGTCGTCGACATTAAATTAATTTCGAAGTGAGAGCGCTAGTCGAGGACATCCATCGCATTGATATCCGTACGGTTAGCTTATTAATTTGATTAACAATAAAAAAGCGATCAAGTATGATCTGAGAACGGCTGGACCTATGATTACAGAAATAGGTAAAATAAGTTTCAGGTCATTTAGTAAGTTAGTTCGTATAACTATTTTATATAAATCAATGTATGAAAGTTCTTCGGAATTACTAAGACAAGAGCGTTCAATTGTGAATACCTAACTAGGTTGTAAAAAGCGGACACCGTATTTTTTACCGAGCAGAATGTCGCTTCAATTGTCACATCGTAGAATTACGAGTCAAACTTTCAAGAGTCTTATGACGGATCTATTCTGTTATTTCTTTCTTCTTTTTTTCATTCTTCATTATCAATATTCCATTCACACATAGCTCGTGGAAGTACCTTCCTTCTCGTAATAATATCATCTCCAGAATTCGTTCTTTATATCAAACCATTTTTTTATGTAAGTTATTTTTTCGTACTGTTTGCATTTACCTAATAAAAATACAATATCTATCTATTCTTACCAAAAATGAAAATAATTTTGACAAGAACAAGGGTTGGACTGGCAGCAAGTATTTAATAAAATGCATTCAAATGTATGTTTATAACTATAGCGAGGACCAAAAGATAATATTTCGTTTTATCTACGGTTTTTACTGCCAACTGTACTTACATTATTGAAGGCTTGTTTACTCGATTGTCACTCGGCCAGACAGGATCGTCCGCGCAATTGAAGCGTACAAATCAATATGTTAACCTAAATGATATGGACAAAAAGTTGCTATACCTACATAAAAAATAGGATTTTTTCAAAATATTACAGACGTGAATTTTATGATATTTAAAAATATTGCATTTTCCTAAATATACACTGAAATAGTAGAATGAATTCATAAATACACCTGCTGGTCAATAGTTGCACAAACTGACTCATTAAAGCAATCTTTAGCATATAGTTAAATTATAATATGTGATGCAATGTGCTTGCTTTCATGTTACAAAATCATTTTGATAAAAGCTTCAACTCTGTATAAAAGTAACATCAACTTGTAGGTATCGTATAGATACACCACCAGATCATTTTATTCCTCCCATGATAGAGATCAAACATTTTATTTGTCTCGGAACCACATTAATGTCAACGGAAGATGCTATCATCCTTCTGGACAGATCAGATGCTCATCTCGCTTTCATAGCTGAGGAGGCGTAAAATTGTAATGAGCTTGGAATGAAATATACGAGCACGAGTACTTGTAGGTATAATACACAGACTAAATGACCAATCCAGTTAGTATTTGGCGATTGCAAATCGGAATATTTTAGGTTAATTTTAAATTAATATTAGTTTATAATCTACACTACAATTCAATACCCTATACCTACTATTGGCCTTACTAATAAACGTGGTGTAAAGTTATTCCTCGGAATAACCTTTTTTTTTTTTTTTTTTTTCTCGCTGGGAAAAATGCATTACGCATCCCCTCCGCCGGGGGGCGAGAGGGGTATGTGGGACTCCCCGGGGACTCCCGGTATACCCACTAAACGACCCAGCGTCATTCCGGCGTCGCCTGGAATGGAGGGGGTCTGGGAAACCGGCACAGCCTTTACGTCCAGTCCCCCTCTGGCGATCCCTGCCCTTAAGGCGGCCCCGCATAGTGGTGAGTAGTGCAAGGCGGATGAAGGTGCCCTCACACCTAGCATCCGCTACTCACCACCAGAGCTCTCCGCTCCCTTCGTCCACTGCGCACTCTAATTAAAGAGGTGCGCGTGGAGAAGCCTCCAAAAACGGCCGCAGAGGATAGGGAGAGCGGCAACGTAACACCGACACTCCTCTTCCACTGCGGCCCCGCCGCCGACGCATCTTACGGTGCGCCACCGTTGGGTCGCGGGAGATAGGGCGAGCGGCAACGAAACACCGACACGCCTCTTCACCCGCGACCCTACCCGCCAGACGCCACCAGGGCGTCCCCGCCTGGGATTCCTTTTCGCTTCACCGTGGGCCTCCAAACCACGGTTACTAAGCCCCCCCATCGCGTCAAGATTGGAATCCATCGGGGGGGTCCTCGGAATAACCTAAAGTAACCATACATTTGGACAGTTTACACTCAGGAATAACTTTATACCACGTTTATTAGTAAGGCCGTAAGTACCTAAGTACCGCCAATACACAGAACAAGTTCCTTCTCAAACAAAGTTTGAGATAGGAATCGAACTCACTCCCTCGTTGAAGGAGCGTCGGCCAATTGAGCAGTTCACTATTTTAACAATTTGTTTTTTTTACTTTTTATCTCGCATATTATTATTTACACAGTATTTTTCAATTTGCAAAAACACAATTGGTTCGCGAATAAAGTGATTCTTTGTAACTCATAAAAGCCGGGATTCTAGGTATAGGCTCAGCTATAATAAAATGGAAGGAAAACAACATCAACACAACAGTGTGTACAAAAAACCCTCGCGTAACATTGTTATCGGCAAAAACTAACATTCTCGCGGAGTGTTGCCAGCTATTCGCTTTCTCCCATCTCGCACGAGTATGAAACATAACTCAATAGTGAGACGTAGGGATTCGGGGCAACCGACCGGAAAATGGTGGACATGGTGGGGCATTTTCAAACTGACCGGACGCGCCCTCGGCCTCTGTGAAATATGCGAGGTGGGCCCCACTTTGACACTTATATCTCGCGTCGTGTTTTACAGTTATCTTTTCCGGACTACCAATTGTTATACTTAAATTCTATTAATAAGGATTGACTTTTCGTAAATACTGAAATACTTTCTCTTTAATGTAGGTTGCTACATAGTACAACATGTTCTAGCACCGTTTTAAAATAAATGTAATTTAATTTAATTTAATATTATGCAAATTCATTTGCTGAATTCGGAAAGTTTGAATATTTTACCAGCGAAATATTTTTATTTCACCGACAAAGAGCACTGGATCGGCAAAATTGCAGGCGTATTATGGCCAGAAAATATTTATTTTATTACTACGTAGCTGAAAAATTTATTATAACTACTATCTGTATACATGTATATACTGTTTGCGTTTGACAATGTATTATTGGTTAATAGTTATTAGTTAATACACATTAATAAAAATATGAAACGAAGGCATCAAAAATTAAAAGGAAATAGCAACAATGTATTCAACTCTGCAACTACCAAAATGGTGAATTCTTGGCTCCGAAATGCAAGGAGAACTAAATCCTTGATAGAATGCAGTAAGAAAGTTTTATTAAAAATTGACGCTGTAAAAATATAACGGTATCTATGAAACTTGGAATTCCTCCTCCCTCCTCCCGTGCATTGGAGCGGAAAATAGTCGACATAAAGGTCCGACATTCTAGCACTGGTGAGAGCACGGACACCGCGATAAAATAACATATTTATAGCGAAGGGAGAATACGACATCTACAGCTAGTGTCGAGTGATTTTATAGATCTATATATTTTTTTAATGCTTTTAAGTAATATAAAAAACCTTTTTTTTTTATTATGGTCTACTAATAACTGAATACAAACAATATACGTAGGTAAATATGATGAAAATAGTCGAGGTACCTAACTCTGTGTGCATGAAAAAAGTTGGTTCAGTAATATCTATACAGGGTGTAAAAAGACTGCTACCGAAAACTGAGGGGTTTCAATCAGACCATGATTCTGAACATATTTATCGAAAAAAAATGCAAAAATTTTTTTTACTTAGCTACGTCATTTTATTTTATTTTCTAGTTATTTACCACTAGTACAACATAATAAGATCATACCTACCTAATAATTGCATTTATAAAGGAAAATAACTATTAAAACTCAAAATCCAGCAATCTACTTATAAAAACGGCAAACAGTAATCTTCAAACGCTGTTTTCTCCGGATATAATGATTTTTTCGGAAAATCCTTTTGGATTTGGTTGTGTGTTGGGATGCTGTTCCTACCCCTTTCGGCTTCGGTAGACGTCTTTTTACACCCTGTATATGATCTGTGGTAATATATACCTAGGTGATATAATTATGATGAAAACCAAATGATAACGGCGAAGCTAAATCACAGTAACAAACCTACTTAATAACTTATGATAAAGTAATGAGGGAGCAGCCTCAATCTCCAAAAAGCTTCAATATAACAGCCTCGTAAAAGAGCTATTAAATTATTCAACGACGCAAATTAAAAAGTACAATAGAAAGAACTCAGACGCATAAATTAGGCACGCAACAAGATGGCGGAGTCTAATGCCAGTGTTGCCAGCTATCAATCTCCATTCCCAGCACTCGGCAAATCGCGCCACCATTACTGACTCTGTTTTATTTCATTAAATATACCCGACGAATTAATGCGCCGCCGGCTCGTTAAAATACAAAGAATCGGAAAGATTTTTGCAGCAATTTTGCCTGCAAAGAATATCCGAACTTTTATTGTTCGAAGGCGGCACAAAATAGCCCGCGGGAACATTAAGTCATCAATTGAAGTTTACTGTTTTTGTCTTAGTGAAAGGGTCTTTTATGTAACGAAAATCATTAAACAATATTTCGTTGTATTGTATTCAAACAATCTGATGTTTGGTTTATTAATACTTAGGTAGTTTTATATCGAGGTAGGTACTTATGAGACGGTGCGGTTTCAGTAACCAATTGTATGCTTTGTTGTTTCAGGTGCGAACACTATTCGTGAGTGGGCTGCCGATGGATGCGAAGCCACGAGAACTGTATCTTCTATTTCGAGCATACGAGGTAATGTACCAACCAAACTCACTTTATTTTTATTGCCAACAATACAAAACACAATCTTTCTACAAATTGATATCCAAGAAAAAGTCCCCTCAAAGTAATAACTGTTCAGTAACACAGGCTTACAAGAAACGTCTAAATATTTTCCAGGAAAAGTATTACGTATAACAACATCGCTTCCATCACGCGACGAAACTAGAAGATCTCGATTCGGATTACGGCGCCGTAAATATCAAATGTCATGCTCCGATTCGTAATATTCGGATTGAATCGATTTCGTCTGTCGATAAGGGGGATTACACTTGATTCTGGCTGGTACGGACGGTACCGCAAACATAAAGGTGCTTAAGTTATACCGAGGGTTGGCCGCGGGGGCATCGCGTGCTACTACCGGTGCCAGGCACCTTTGCGCACCATTTTTCAGCACTTAGACGTTGAAACTGAATTTCACTATAACACGGATGACACCGACAGCCAGAGTAATTTGGGTAATATTGCCTCTGTCCGTACAAAAGGCCCCTAAACTTCCCCAAATGTGTACGAGCAGGCAGGATTGTTTATACAGCAAAGTTAAATAACCGTTGTAATTTTCTTGGCAGGGCTACGAGGGCTCCTTGTTGAAGGTTACCAGTAAGAACGGGAAAACGGCTTCGGTAAGTTCATGCATACATTATAATTGAATTTATTCTCAGTATTTAGACACCGAAATCTAATGTAAACATTGGATTGTTCACAGCCGGTGGGTTTTGTAACGTTCCACACGCGCGCGGGCGCGGAGGCGGCCAAACAAGACCTTCAGGTTGGTATCGCTATTCACTCACATATACGCATTACGCAGTAACCTAGCTTTAGATATCTACCAAATCTATTGTTGAATTTGATCCAATATTTTACAACATACGCTTGCGATTGCGGTTCAGTAAATTGGAACAAATTCAACCAAATAAAATGATATGTAGAATAACATTAAATTAACAAAATACAATGTTCGATTTATTGGATATACTTCCTACAGTGCGGAAAACGACACAGTATCTAACAATATACATGATATCACTTACCTACACATATTGCCTAATAAACATGACTAGCTTCGAAACACAGTATGTTAGGATAACTACAGTGCAATTCAATATCTCAATCAACTGAGATACTCCTGTCTATTGGACAAGCTATTGTAAATACTAAACATCTAAACGCACGGTGTTACTAAACCTCTTCTCATCACATGCCTCCACACAGCCAACGAGCACTATAGTAATATTCTCATTGTAGACTTGGAATAACATTTCCTGACTCGAGTAACCGCATCGTAAGTTATGCTAAACCCATGCACATATCGAACGGACCAAATGGGCCCGCGGTGCCCCGCTCGAGTCTCCGACGCGCGAGGTCGACTATACGGTGTAAATAAGCAACTGCATGTCACTGTTTGACAGGTTTTTGATGTCACGACCCGAGCACTGTGTTCCGTCACCTTAGCAGGCGCAGGCGCGGACCTAAGACATGAAATTATTATACAATCCTGTCCGATCAGACCCTAAACATCGATTTTGCTAAATTACTTTTACATGTCGGGTTTCAGCCCATCTAATGTTAATACCGATAATGTTGCAACGCGTTCGTAAGCCGCAGTCACAGGTTTGGGCGACTCGCCGCCTCCTGAGCACTGCCGGCGTCCAATCTCTCCATCGTCATTATATCGGAGCGCCGCACCGCTCGCGGCTGTTCACAGCAGGGCGTCCGGTTCGACCCCGACATGCCGCAAACGATTCGGCTGGAGTTCGCTAAAAGCAACACGAAGGTCAGCAAGCCGAAGCCGGCAGTTGCCACAGCCGCGCCAGCTGCACACCCCGCATTGATGCACCCACTCACTGGACGTAAGTACCGCCAACCGCACACACGCCCGGCGCGCGCTCGACGCCTCCACTCGTACCTGCCCACACGACACTAATATCTCTGGACCCTCTGGCTCCGTGTTGTCCTCAAGCGTCCTGTACACAATGAAACCTACGTCTCCGTGCGATCCCCTTAGTTACTTTATTTATCTGCAAATTAAACTAGCCTTTAGCCCCGTAACGCTAGTGTGTATAATGTATATTGGTACAGGTTACCTTTCTGTGACATAGTTTCTATTGTAACTCGAACGCTAATGAAGTTGGTTGCTGTCAACGTTTTTATACAATTATAAGGTACAAAGCGACAAGGAGTATAAAAACTCATATCATCGTCTACAGGACGCTTTACACAAAAACGCCTGCTCACATTAGCCACCCAACACTTGGTGATAAAAACGTGAGTGGATTCAAAATACTCGTGTGAGACGGTGTCGTCGAGCGAACGCGTAGGGCAAGTATCTGTGATCGCTTACACGTATCCACGCAAGGCCTAGCTCCGCGAAGCTATCGATTGATCTTTCGGGTTCTCTGTTGTCTATTACATGTTTTCATGATAACACATTCATCGTGGGCGTAGATAGACGGGAGAGTAGAGACTAATCACACATTGGTTTGAATTTGAGCTTCGTGGACCAAAACCGTGAACGTGAAAACATGTCAGCAGCATTGTAAATAATGTAAACGCCCTCGATGAGTTGTTTGGTGCGGATGGTAACGCAAGGTTCTGTGCAGACCTGGCGAGTCCGTTCTTCCCGGGCGGTGGCGCGGAGCTGTGGCACCACCCGCTGGCGTACGGAGGCGAGCTGCCGACGCTGTCTCACGGGCTCGTGCATCCCGCCATCCACCCACAGATGGCGCCAGTGCGTTCTTACCTCTGACTAGCTGCCGCCGATAGGCCACACCACGTAAGTACATTGCAATGCACGAAATTGAGGAATCTTCTTTCTGAAGTCGGTTACCTAAAGAGTGAATGAAAAAAGTTTTTCCCATCCGTATATGATCCTAGCAGTAAGTACATCGTAGTTATTATAAATAAACAAAAAACAATGCACATGAGAGCTTTTCGTATACCTCTACTAAAGATAACATGAACGCGACAAGCATTGCTAACTCAATCAGATAGAAATAATGCATGATAAAAACAAGCTAAATGACATTCTGCACTCTCACAAAATGGATGAGTGACTAATCGTAAATGCTGTTGTTAAAAACTGAGCGCTTTTATTCTTCAAATACACGTTAACGTTGTTAATCTCGGCTAATATAAAGGTCTTGAAATAAATAACGCTGTCACCATGTCTTCTTGTCATCTTGGGATTATAGTCGTGATCATGTTTATTCTGTCACTAACTGTCATACTGGCAACTAACTCATACGAACTTACAGTTCTCCTACCAGTCTCCGCTGACTCTGGGCGCATGCGTACTGCCTGCGCCGGCGCTGGGCTCTCCAGGCGCGGCGCACGCCCCCCCGCCCGCGCACCCGCACCCCGCGCCCCCCTGCTCCACGCTCTTTGTCGCGAACCTGGGACAATTCGTCTCAGAACATGAGCTTAAAGAGATATTCAGCAGGTGAGATTAACAGTAAGCTGTGTTGTGGAGCAAACTTATTCAGATTTTTTTGCATATTTTTGTGTCCAAAATAAGTTGAGCTTAAATATTGATGTATTGAAAAAGTTGTGTCTACAACGTAGCAGCTCCGTAGCTGCTACGTAGCACTAACTTCCTTCAGCTTTCAATTAAAATCTGAATAAGTTTGTTGTTGGTTATAAAGTGCAGACTGCTTGGTTTTCGAGTGAAAATGACATTTTACAACCTGTATTTTCATTCCAAAACCTACACAATGTTATGAGCATGTTCGTGCACACCAAAAAAATAACGGATCAAGTATCAAAGAGTTAAAAAAAAGAACAAAAAAGTTCGCAGTGCATGTAGCACAAAAAACCAGTGTCGCCCGTTAAAATTGTTGGATGGAATCTCAAATTTTGTTTTAATTTTATTTATTTGGTCTCTCACACAAACGACAACGTTAATTGGATTTATGATTGGTGTTTGTGAGAGAGGCCTGCATCCGTACCACCAAAAGCATGACATATTACACACGTCACGAATAGTCGTACTGAGCACTTTAACACACGCAGCAACGAACGCGATCACTCTTATGTGTTGTCCACGCCTGTGACGATAAATGTTGCACTTTTTCATTTGGTTCAACTGTTTTTGCACAAAATAATAAAATAGATAATATTAATAAAATCAACATTTGTTCTGGGATTTTTAAACAAAGAAATAATCGCATCGTTTTATTTATAAACCATGATACGTGAATTGTTTTCTAAAAACGCAATAAATTATGATCGTTGAAGCAATGATTCAATGCTTTTCATACACGCGATCGGAGCATTAAATTCAACGAAGAACACGAATCTTATAACAAATATTGGTAAACAATAGGTATTCCAGGAATATTTTTAACCGAACCAACTTTCTGTGTTCTTCCTGAATCCATACGGTTAGACTCGGATTAATTTAGGTGCGATGAGGTACCTAAATAAACAATTAAAGTTTTTGCAAAATTTGATTATTAGACCTATTAAAAGATTTATGAAAAACATGAATAGAATCTCAATTCAAAAGTTTTCTCAAAGGTTTTTTTTTATTAATCATCGACTTTTATTAAGATAGAGATAAAAGATAAAAATAGTTTATTTTGTGTCACAACAAAAACAATAAAATACATAGAATGGAGTAACACAAAAAGCTTAATTGCCTATAAGGCAAGTAATATTTGCGTAGGTACTTATAATATAAATGGCAACAAAATTGGCCACCACTCAGCATATTATTACAGTAATTTAAGTGACTAAGCTACTATAACGCTGGTCTTCCGTGACGCCAGTGTGCAGTTTGCGCACAAAGCAGCAACTGTGATACACAGCGACACTATAATAATAACAAATCAAAAAATAATAAAAAATAATATTAGACATCATTTCAAAAAAAAAGCCATAACAAAAAATAAATCATACCTTGAGTGCATCTCTAGAATCAAAATCAAATAATACTTAACTGAGTTTAATAAACAGATTTACAAAAAGTGATAAAAAATATACCCTAAAGTTCAGCTCAACTTTCGAACTCGTGTAATATCAAAACACAAAATACACTGGGGTACGAGTGCGGGCAAAATCGAGTGTATCGCGCAGTTGTCCGGGGTACGCGCGGCTGCGGCTGCTCAGCGGCGGCAACGGCAGCGGCGGGCCGGTCGCCTTTGTGGAGTTTGCGAGCGCCGCCGACGCAGCCGCCGCCATGTCGCGGCTGCAAGGCGCCCTACTGCTCAGCTCCGAGGGCGCTATACACCTCGAATACGCGAGGCATGGCAAGCTGGCCCACAACGGATGGATTCTCGCACATGAAGTATACACGAGCACTTTTTTATTTTTCTTTCTTTGATGGCTTGCAACTTTATGTTTCTATAAATGTTTGATATGAATTAGGCTAAGGTTTATTTCATAATTGAACTGGGTTAGGTTGTCATAGCGATTTTGAAATTTGATTCCTTGTGTTACATTTCTATACAGGGTGTAACATTTAGAACGGTCAGTATGGGAAAGTCGAGAGCTTGTTACGATTTAGGTATCTCACATACAGCATTTGAGAGCTTTCTGTGCTGAGACTGTAAAAAATTGCAAGTGGTCATGCAAAAGCCTTTTTTTTATTTATTTTGTTAAGTATATAATAATAACACCTTAACTTTTAATCTATGTGAATTATTTTTGTGGTATCATTGATTTATACAACCTTTCAAGTACTAATGTTTCACCATGCACCTTGCACTATAGATTTTCAACGCTTGCGTATTCAGTAAAAAGTCACCGCGTTATTTCCTGAGTATGTCCTAATAATATATTATATTTTTCTCCAACAGGGAGCCAAAAACGGAGAAGAGGGCGAACAACATTAGTTCGTTCGTGGCTCTCGGCACTTGACAACCAGCTAACTGAGGGACGCGCAATCTTGATCCTCTGAACCGCATCGGAGCGCAACTATCAGGGGACCGAGTATGCTGTCAGTGTGACGCATGCCAACACTTCTAAGGATCAAGATTACTAATGCAATAAAATACAAACGACATTGGCCTTAAATCACACAGATACTCTGTCTCCTGTTTTTTTCAGACCGACCGCGGGTGGAGCGTGGGGTTAACCTTATACCAAATCTAGCAAGCGTTACTGTATTATTAACATTCCAGGTTTCATGTTTACGTTGGGAATTCTTATTAATTAATTTTCCTATTTAATATGAACATTGTTTATTTAATATTATTCATTTATTGTGTATAAGATTTATTTACAACTAACTTATGGTATGAGATAAATTGTGTAATTATTTTTACAAGGCCGATGTATACAGAGAGGATTTGTTATGAATATAGTTTAATACCAGAAAAAATAAACATTTAGGATAATATCTTATTCGAGTAAGCTAAAAACCAAAGGTGCCCTTCATAGAAAGATTACGTTTTGTTGAATAAATATTTCAAGTTGAATGGTTTAATGAAGTTGTAAAGTAATAATGACACTTTTGTTTTAGCCACGGTAATGTTAGCGTATTAAATGAATTTCATGACTATTTCAAATTATATTTACCTACTTTCTTAGTGATGTTTATGATGTTCTCTCACTCGTTAAAGCTGGCACACCAGTGTTGGTCTTGCGGTATTGTTTCGTTGGTTGGGAGCCGTGCGTGCGCCGGCGCAAGGATGATGTGAAGGACCTGCTGTGGAGAGCGACACAACACTGAACGTTCGTCACCAACTCGCATCGTATATTCATTTATTTTTATCTTCTAATCTATTAGGTGTTACACCAAAATTTCTTGTGCCTTGTGAAAAGTTTTCCTAAAATTTTCTATAACTATTCCAAAGTTTGTGATTCCATTTACCCGGCAATGGTCGTTTGGATTGAGTTGTTGGCAGCTGCGGCGCCTCCTCTAGATGCGATGCGACATCGAGATCTGTTCAGTCTTGTTGCGAGAATTTAGCCTTGGCCTTATGAGAGTTAAATAATTTAATGTAATCATTATATTAATTATTATGGATAGTAATTAATAACTCGGCGATCCCTGCGCTGAGACGCTGAATAGAAACAATTATTGTACTACCTATCTGCATGCTTTGACGAGCTTTTTGGTAATAATCTAATTTAAACTTAGTAGTTACTTTTATTGTGTAATCGTTAGGGGAATAATAATACTAGATAAGGGTATTTATTGTAGTGAATGAGCATAGTTACATTACTATTTAATGAACGTTATTCATACATAATAATGTAATTACAATTAAATTTACTGATGAATTAGGATAATCAGAAGAAAGATTAATATATTTTTTATTTTTAGCTAGTTGACTATCGCATACCGACTACCTACTTGGTTACCTACGCGGAGCTCGCGAGGCATCATGAGTACAGTGCAGTGCGACATAGCAATAAACCAAAAATGAAAACTTAATGTTATTGATAGGTATTTAGTGACGTATTCTGCTGATGTAAACATGTAAAAATTATACAAAAAAAAAAGAAAAAAAAATCCCTGCTTAGGCTATAATGATAAGGTTTTGGATATTTGGGTTATTATCTTGACGCGACAGAATATTGAGGTACTCACGCGACCTTTGTTTATTGGTGGCCTCGGCCACAAGTGAATCTTATGAAAATCTCTTAGTCAATATTTAGAAATTTCGTCAATTTTTGACTTAGCAAAATTTTATACGTTGTTTATAGTGATCGTAACTATCAGAGCGAGCCGAGCGCCTCCGCGGCGCGTAGACCAAAGATAAATGAAATATACATAATTTTTAATACTAACCTCGAACCGTACCAAACTTTATATTTTGTAGGACATTGTTTCTTTGGTGGTATAAATTCAATAGTATAATAAAAGTTCGTTATTATTTTTTTACAAATCAGGGTTAATGATTTGATGTCTGGGCATCTAAGGCATCGGATCAAATGGTAATGTTAAATACTTAGATCAATCCTTACTTTAAAACACTTATTTTCTAATATTATTCATTTCGAACAATTCATACCTATTAGCTCGATTTAAAAATACTTTTACTTTATTATTTAACTACCTACCTAAATGTTTTTAATTACAAATTGCACTCAAGTTAAACGACACTTCAAAATTCCAATTATTATAATCTGTTAAAAATATACAATTGTTTATTCGTAATTAATTGACAGTTTTATCTAATAATTAAGCTAAGTCAGTGTTTACTTATTTAATTCTATAATAATGCTATTTTATATGTAAGTAATTGTGTAATGTGTAGTAGTGATCTCCCATACCCTCGGCGTCCGGCGTCCTCGACCGCATTCCAAAATATACAACGAAGAGATACATTATTTTTTGTTGTCGCTAAATAGAGTTCTCCGGTGGCTTAAAAGACATTCGACGAACAACTTTATAGCTCTCTTCTTTATTCAAATTGTTAGTTTGCTTTGAAGATACCGGATAATTTTGATGTTTTGATTTGCGCGGATTGTTATCGCCCGCCGTCCCGCAGCGTTGCGCGCGTGTGGGCGACGCGCGGCTCGGCGGGAGCTATTGCGGGGGACGCCGATGCCGCCATGATTCCGTCCAACACCGTAGATAGCGAGTAAGAGACGTCCAGTGGCTGCGGACACGGCTACGTCACTTTTTGCGGGACTACTCGATACATATCATCGTGTAATATTTAATGTAATTAGGAGTAAAGAGCGGTTTCATAGAGACGTTATTTCTGTATTCTCGTCTATAACTATACTTGTACAATCGGCTAAATGTCACGCTAAATGCATACCTGTTTTTGTTGGTTTTCTACATTTCGCTTAGCTCTTGCTGCGTCCTGTATGTTTTAAGTATTTTTGCTTGAAATTTCGATTGATTTATTAAAAGATACGGACTAATGTAATATTATGAGATATCGAAACCTGAAAAGCGATATTTTGATAACGTTTACTGTGAAATCGTGTAGATGGTTGGATCGTCGTCGCATGTAGGACGCGTGACCGGCCCGCATGTGATAGGGTAGAGTAGGGCTAGGGGTGTAGCGTCGCCTTGCAAGTTAGGTTAAGTGAAGCGGTATCACACAAACACCGTGCATCGGAAACATATCAATTCTGTGCCCCTAATAAATTTAATTAAAATAAATATTCTAAGAAATACAATATGAATATAAATAATGAAGACAAAATAATCGTTTGGAGTATAAAATACGTGGTAAATGTTGTCGACGAGTGTCGATAGTTGTGTGTTCGTGGATCAGTACGAGTCGAGTCGAGTACAGCTGCAGTAGCACGCGTCACGCATCGCGGGTAGAGTCGCGCAACTTTGCATTCATTTACTTATCGCTCTTGTTCAACGTTCGTTTAATTGTTATCTTTATCTAGACTAATTTTATTATTATTTTAATGTATGGCTTGATTACCAAATTTATTTTTAACATTTCGCTTCTGTTTCAGTATTAAATGACATTGTTTTAATTTCGTGACAAGGTTTAGTGCATTGATAAAACTTATTTGTATATGAAGCAAAATATGAAAAACATAACTACAAAACTATTATAGTTAGTAATTAATTGTTAGATTTGTGTGACTTGGATTATTTAATGCTTTTAGAGCAGAGGTAAAGTGTTATTGTGGTTTAAGAGAAAACATAATGACATTGTAAAAATAGTGATAAATTTAGCTTAATTATATCATTATTACAACTTTTATAGATGTTCATTACTTTTCTTTTCTTACTTCATTGAGTATTGTGGCATTGGAGAAGTCATTGTTAATTCAAATAAAATTGAGCTCATCCTCAAATGTGAAGTTTTTATTTATAAAATAGATCCTGACTCCCATAAGTTACAAAACAACTCAGGCTGCATATTCATGAGAATACTGAATCGATCACTTTAGGTAATGTACCACTATTTCCCAAAAGAAAAATTGTTTAGCAAGCGAATTCTCACAATGACCTAGTTTCTCGGCCTCGAATAATGTGGTTCATACCATTTGTATAATTGGATAATGATATAAGCCGCATTATGCCATCAGGAATAATCAGTGAAATACTTAACTGTCGGAAATACAACCAGCTGTTTTCGAAGCTAAGAATTATGTCATTAAAAATACTTGATACATAAGTAAAATTCTCAATTATATTACTATAACACTATACTTTAGGCTGCGTTTCCACCAGAGCTGTGCAAAAGTCATAGCTTCTCTTAAACTATGAGGAACAACGAATCAATCAAAATTGGTCAGGCGTCTGCGTCGGGGTGGATGGACGAGGAGAACCAGTTGAAAGTCTGACGTAAGTGTTAAAGAAGAAACTATCACCATGCAGTTATTATCTACGGT
The DNA here is from genome assembly GCA_951394285.1 of Epirrhoe tristata. Classification (NCBI taxonomy): domain Eukaryota; kingdom Metazoa; phylum Arthropoda; class Insecta; order Lepidoptera; family Geometridae; genus Epirrhoe; species Epirrhoe tristata. Next base: position 5,107,637 of record OX596146.1, read on the forward strand.
AGAATACCGTGATAGTTGGAGAAAGCCTATGCGAAGTGCTGGTTTATTCAACTGTCTAGCTCGCAATCTCTCAAATGTACTCATAATAATACTATGGTGCAATATGGTTTAAATGTTAGAGTATCTGGTGTCCGATTGTCCATTAATGGATGATAATAATATCAGAACTTAAAGCCTTTTTCATAACACTTATGGCATTAAAAATACCAAAATAACATCACTACACCACCAACAAACATTGTTGAAATGCATCTTGCGAATTTTCCACTTCATGAGATCTGCAACATCTTAATGAAAAAGTATAAAACTACAATTTTCCGCGCCAACTGAGTTTAAGATAGTGTAAGTTGTACCACTTTAGGTAGAATCCACAGTTATTTTACACCAGAGGCTTAACTTTAAAGAACTTTGTAGCTTTGAATCGCCTGCTTCACTTTTGTGTAACCAGCAAATGCGCTAGAATTGCTGAATAAAACTTTAAAATGATCTTAACTAAATGTTAGAACTGCGTGCGATCTCCACCTCAAAACAAACTTCATTGGATTTTTGTAGGAAAATATTTAGTTTTTATTTTGTGTGGAAGATAAACGGACCCAGCAGTGAGACATGATTTGTTCATTCATTTCTTAAAACACTGGTACAAAAATTACCTACAATAAAAATGTTTACGTTTTGTGGTAACACTGAGTGTAGGTATTTATGTTATTGGCAATCACTTCTTAATCAAACAGAAACAAACCACAACACTTAGCCCAATCAATAACAGCCAAAGAACGTTATTAATTGAAGCGGCTACAATCTCCACCTCGCTTTCAAAGGTGTCATTTAATTTCGAAACAAAGCTGTATTGATCTGATACAATTAATTGTTCTGGCAATACAAAAAGACGGGTGCTAAATATTGGAGATTACACAAGAAAGGCTTATACAACACAATTTCAAGTTTAACAACATCAACTTCCTAATGATTTACTTTATTACGAAATTGTAATTTAATTTGGCGCCAGCGGACTGGTAAACGAAGTTTAATACGGCCCCCCACAAAATGTTCCGCTGACTGAAAGCATTGCGGGTATTCAATGGATATAAACACCACAAATTCATTATGTACTTCAGTATTTTTAAGACAGAATAAAGAAGAAATATTGTGAAATCATTTGAGGCCATTTCCATGTTAAATCAGGTAATACAAAATAAATAATGATAGAAGTTAGTTTAAAGGTACCTAGATACGCGAAACTGTATTGGAATAGATCCTTCAGATCCTACATTGAGATACGTGCGTGATTCAAACCCACAACCTTTGGATTTAGACGGACCCCCCACTTTATGAAAAGAGATATAATAAAATGACTATATCTGAAAGTTTATTTAAATAAAGCTGTACCCAAAACGTAAACCGCACGAGGGGGACATATACCGTGCTTTTATGAAAACAGGAAGAAACTGCAATATCAAACATTTTATTACAAAACTTCTGGTCGCATATGGCACGAGGCTGTAAAAGCTTTATACAAATTATCCGCACTGTATGCTTGCAGTCACTTGCCTAATATTAACTTGATTTTTTACTACATGGGCCTGGGAGACTTTTTGTTGGCGTTGACACTCAATATCTGTCTAGTTTTTGTTGAAGATGCTTTTATTTAATAGCATATTATCGGGAAATTAGCAAACAAAAAACACATAGGACAAACAAATAGCATAGAGCAAGACTTTAAGAGACTAGAAATTTCCTTATAAAACAACATGATATATCACACACATACACTATCATGTTGTTTCAAATTTTTATTAAAATGTTATCTCGTAAACCTGAAAAAAAAAAGAACATTTAACGATCTTCAACTTATTATATAACTTTATTACAATAACAAAATAATTCACTCTTCACCTCTATAAATTCATCTAGGTCGTATTCAACTTAATGTTGAAACAACAACAAAAATCTAATTCCACGATACAAGGACGAAGATTTACCTACTGTTCTCATTATACAATTCAATTGAGCTGTTTATAAGCGAGATATTTCCACAAGCGCAAATAGGCACATTGATCCGGTAAATCGTATCATTTCAGTCGCTTCGACACGTGAGAGATGTATTCCAGATGGTTCTGAGTTTCCATACGCCTGGTTTATTTCTCGGAAAATTTGAAAACCAAACGATATAACAGCAAATGCATTTCTAAACTAGTTTTATGAATACCATGTTTATTCATAAATTGGTTTGTAAACAATGGACATAAGCATTATACCTAAAAATTTTTAAATCAGACAAGCACATCTTAAAGCTCCAGGTTCAAACACCGTGGTTTGACCATTTATAAATAGGCAAGTTCATTAAAGTCCGTAGTCATATTAGTATTCTGTTTCCTACAAAACATTTTTGAAAAAAAAAATTGAACCGACTTCACAGAACACAAACAGAAGAACCTTCTACACACTAAAAAGAGAAAAATAAGAATATTATAATTTGAAGTCGGTGCCAAGTGAATACGATTAGGTACCTATAAAAAAAAGAAATCGAGCGATAGCGTACCAGGATACAATTTTGCACCCAAGTTCTTTCGAACTTCTTAGATGTAAATGAATAGTTGGCACCGACTTCAAATTATAATATTCTTATTTTTCTCTTTTTAGTGTGTAGAAGGTTCTTCTGTTTGTGTTCTGTGAAGTCGGTTCAATTTTTTTTTTCAAAAATGTTTATTTTTCACTTTTTAGTGTAAGTAAATAAATACTGTGTAAATAAAAGTGTATGTGTAAATAATATAGTAAGCTACGAGTACATAAAGACTTTGCAGTCATGGGCAGACCTACTAAAAGGACACACCGGAGTTCAGCAAGGGGGAATACTATCAAATCCATAAGGAAAAGAAAATATTTTGGACTACTTCGGGTGTAATACACTTTCAAACTATTTAATGTTTGACTCAGATTGTGAGTCAGGGTGTGTTGTGTAGTGAGAATGAGGTTTTTTGAATGTTACGGGAAAACTGTCAATCCCTCAGGAAAAAAAATATATGGCGCCACCTTGAGAGTATACCTCTTTCTAACAAAAAAAAAATTTTTGAAATCGGTCCACAATTTTCTTAAAGTTCAGTGATTGTTTTAGTTTTACGGGAAAACTATTAATCCCTCAGGAAAAAAAACTATATGGCGCCACCTTGAGAGTATACCTCTTTCTAACAAAAAAAAAATTTTGGAAATCGGACCACAATTTTCTTAAAGTTCAGTGTTTGTTTTAGTTTTACGGGAAAACTATTAATCCCTCAGGAATAAAATTTATATGGGACCACAATGAGAGTATACCCTTTCAAACAAAAAAAAAATTTTGGTAATCGGTCCAAAACTGACGGAAATATCGGTGAACATACATAAAAAAAAAAAAACATACATACAGCCGAACATATAACCTCCTCCTTTTTTTGAAGTCGGTTAAAAATTAAAGTTGCATGTATTACGCAAAGTTCATATTGAGGCAAAGCGACCCGCTTATAGAAAAACTACCGCATTAATAGTCAACGTGTCGTAAAAAAGGGTCAGGGTGACTGAGAAACGGAATTGAGATCGTGTTGAATATTTTATAACTCCTTCTATCTTGTAAAACGTTATAAGGACGCCTCGGTCCAATATGGCACGAGATCCAGCGATATTTTCCTTACGTCAATAAAACTGTTTCTATTCTATTTTGTTGAATATTCGGGGTGATTTCTAAGGAACGAACTACGAGTTTAAACTAAAAAAAATCATTACTAGACCTGCTTTACGAAACAAATACCTACACACCTCATTTGAACACGCAAACACAACTGACACACCTTTATGATTTATCTTGCTACAATGTAAAAAAATCCTCCGTATCTCTTGACATACTAAAAACGCCTGGTACTTTACATAACAAATTGTGCACGAGGGAGATTGCTGCCACTAAATTTAGAGACGTTTAGCCAAACAGTTTCAAGTTCGTAAATCTTTATTTGCGTGTTGAGACAACAATCCGGAGAGTTCCGGTACAGTTTGGGTGCTATTTAGAGCTCTGACGTTCACAGTTACCTCAGGGGACAGCATCCTTTTCACCTCATTGAATAAACCGATGCTAAAGTTCCTATTATAATTCGATTCTACATTATGTATTCATGAGACGTCGAGTTAGTAAAGAGCATAGTATTCTTAAACGTTTTTTGAATTTCTGCCTCTATAGAAGATCTCTTCGCAAGAATCCATTTGAAATGTTTGCTTCATACAAACTCTCAGCCCAAATTATAAAGGTTTGTTTACAAACCTCTCCTAAAAGCCGCAATAAATCATAGTAGCGAAGCACCGACTACATCAAAAGGGACGTCTGGCAACACGTCATAAAGCCAAACTACGACCCAATTACACCCACTAATTACGAGTTACTGTGTGAATGAGGCCACCTGTGGGTGTTGTGCTACGAACTTATTATGGATTTTGCAACAGCATAAAGACATTATATTTGCTTGATATTGCTATGGAACCCCATGTGGTGAACTATGATTGTGAGATTGATTAACCGAATTTCCAAATAAAATACTCTATCTAAGAATTCTTCAGCCCCCTTAGCATGGCGATTGTCTAGGTACCGGAGAATAGATAAAAATGACAGTAATGACATTAGAGTGTAGATAAAAGTAACTTTTATCCACATTCTTCCCGTTTTGTCCACACTCTAATGTCATTACTGTCATTTATATCTATTCTCCGGTACCTAGACAAACGCCATGCTAAGGGGGCAGATTTGTATATAGCAGTGATGCTCACTTGTAAATCAAATGTGTATAATTGTAGCTTTCAGAGAGCAGAATAAAACAAATACTTAATAATTATTGTTTCAGAGAAAATAAAAAAATAAAAGCATGTACGGGATAGTTTTTTGGTACGTTCATCTATCAAAGAAATTCGATGAAGCATAATTAATATGCTACGGCCTCTGTAGAAGTAAACAGAGTTTGTTTTCACCCGTCTATTGTTTTAATTTATGTTGTTTCAAAGCAGAGCTCTAATGATTTGTAGAATAACCGATACACTACCGTCAGCTGAAACCCGAGCATGTAAACAAAGCTCCCAGTTAACCCCGATTTCGCCAACCGCATTCGTTCTGTTTTTTTAGTTTCTACTTGATTTGTGTAGCTGCTGCTGACTTCGCCAGCTATGAATTTTACAAAAAATGTACAGAGGAGTTTTTGTACTCTGGTTGGTTGTGCTGAAATATGGGATAATAATCTTATTCGCCTTGTTGTGTCACTGCTTTTTCGAACTAGTGGCGTGTAAAGATTTTAGGAACGTTGCAAAGGGGCTCCTTTTCTTGCACTTGATACCATGCTTTTGAACTTTTCAGGTTTTGTGATATGCCGGCTTACACGCAATGTTTCCCTTCACCATAATGTGTGCATATTATAATCAAATATATTTTGTCTTATATCAATGGTCTGGTGTGTTTTTCTAAAGGTCTATTTTACTAATTATTTTATTGGCAGCATCGCTATTATAGGTACCGTGGTCATCAACTGCGTGGATATTAATATATTTAAAATTCTACTGCATCGCCGTAGAGTTGCCAGGGGAAGGAAAAAGGTGCCGGGAAATAACAAAGTTCAAGATCCTACGACCAGCTGGCGCGGGGTGAATTGTGGTAGGGTAACCGTACGAATATCAAGTAGCATGTGGAGTACGTACGAGTAGTGGCGCTCGGTAATGGCGGGCGTGACGTCACGTTCGGACTCGCCACACCGCGGCCTCGCTTTGTATCATGAATTACATTACACCTTCCTTATGCTAAATTGGAGCGCTTACCCTTTAATTTTGTATGTTCGGGAACACCAGCACGTAGCGCGAAGGAAAGGACAAGTCAATAAAAAACTTTAGAAAGTAAGCGTGTATGAAATAGGGTCTAAGTTAAGTTTTAAGCCTCTCTAAGAAAAAAGGAAAATATTGAAAGGTGTTACTGACCAATTAGATCGTAGAGATTACTTAATTATGAATTACCTTTTCTCTAAAATACTTACATGATTGGAAAAATTAAAAAAATACCCAAGAAACAGTTACCTATACACAGTTTTAGTCCTATGTTTTACTACTTTACACTACTGCAGAATATCCAAAAATATTTGATTGACTATATTTGTTCAAATTAAGCTATTCTCTCTATTAACAAATATGTACGAAAAACTAGTTTGAACCTTGTAAATACATTTTAAGTGTTGCTTCGCACGCAACCTAACCATTAGCAAGCAGTACAGCTCCCAACCACTAGTCTAGTGCGGGCTAGATAAATGTTTACAACAATAATTTAACATGTTGGCCGAGCAGAATTGTACGCAGCTTGTAATCCGAAGGCTGTGGGTACGAATTCCGGCATGAAGGCAAATGGTCAATCAAATATAAGTCATAGTAATATAGCTCTATTTTTTAACATTATTATAATAAGTTAATTCGTATGAGAGCCCTAGTAGATAAGTAGGTATACTTAACTTATTAATAAGTAATTTGTAAGTTGTATGTACTGTATATGCAGCTCTATTATTTTAGTTTATTATTTTATCTGTGGCGTAGCTTAATTTCGATTCGCATGTGGCGATGACGACAACTTTAATTTTTTGGTACTGTCCTGTTCCTGGTGTAGTGCTAACAATAATTTAGAATCGACGTTCTAAAAACAGATTCACAATTGTATCCTCAAGGTGCGGTAGACATTCTCTCATATCTTTTTGTTACTTATTCCAGATCCTTTCAAGATTCTATATCTGAGACGTTCTATTACTGTTTAAATGGAACATTATTACGGTATTGCCTGGGACATTTTTTGAGATGGAATGGGCTTGCCCAGCACCTAAACCATCCTCTCAGCTTAATCAGCCTGGCCCACAGGAAAGACAACGTCAATACGTGTGGACCTGACTAAGCTGCGGGTTTCCTCACGATGTGTTCCACCACCGTTAAGAGCTCGTGTTAAAATGCATATAAATACGAAACGAAAAATGAATTGATGCACGGCCAGGATTCGAACCCACCTTCGGATTGAAACCCGAGGCGCAAACCCATTCGACCAACACGGCTCTTATTTATTAATTATTTTGCTTATAAAAAATAATGCCGCATCTACACATTGAATGCAATAGAGGCAGCAGGCTACGAGTTGTGCGCAATCGGCCCTTCCTAATTACCTCCAGTAAAAACTAATTGCGACTGAAGTCCTTATTTCGGAAATGTGTCGACCGTCATTACGAAACCATTGTTTAAAAGTAGATCTAATAAATTACCTTCATTTATGTTTCTAATTTATCATTCAGAGCGATACTTCTAGCAATAATTTGTGAATGAAAGACGCAAATGAACTTCGTTTTGAGTTTTGCTCAGGCTAAACCATTGTGTAATTGTAATAGTAGGTGTCTGTGAATATTATCTTTCCATGGCTGGTTACTGCTAACTGTTTTTATTGCTCTTTGTGTAATTTGCTCTATGTGTAATTTGTGTGTGTTGTATTGTGTGTGTAGTGTAAGTATAGTTAGGTAGGTACTTAGTTTGTTACTATTCTTTACTTTTGTACACTGCTGTTTTTTCTGTATTCGACTATCCTGTCCATACAAATGGTTGCCAGGAAGAGATCGCTCTTAGCGATATGGCCGCCCATTGTACAATTTGTTTATTTGTTATATTATCTGTATTATGTTCTTGTGTACAATAAAGAGTTAATCTATCTAATCTATCTAATAGTAGGATATTTTGCGCCAGTATGTTTGTTTGTACCTTTGACCCCTATCAAAAGGTTTTCAGTGTCATAATCATTTGTTTCAAGTATGGGTGTTGAGGTACTTCATATCCACTATTAAGAAAATTCTATTGTGGAAAATGACAACGAGTAGGTATGCTACTTATTTTTCTGTTTGATAAAACATAAATGCATTTTACATTTATAACGGTAGCTGTTTCTTGAGCAGCTGAAGTTTGGGCCGCCTCGCCGATATGGACTTGCAAACAACGCTGCAATATTAATGCTCTGTTCGCATTGACTTTTACAATGTACCGATTTGTTTTCTATATTTATTTTGAAGATGTCTAGTTGTTATATAATCTCTATAAATTAATAAATAATATACGCGATTGCACTATCACATGCATGAGTAATTTGCGGACGTTATTATGAACCCTTGTTACTCGTACATCACTGAGTTACATTACCAGCAATGTACAAGGAAAGGATATGAAAATAAGGTCGTTTTATAATTATTATCTATTTCAATTATTATCTTCGAGAAGTCATCAACGCGGTGCTTTCACACATTGTAAAAGTGGACATCGTAACTCATAACCAGGTGTTTGAATTTACGCCCAGACAATATGTTGTAAAAATCCGTGCTGGTTTTATTACTGTCATCAAAGAACTTGGTTTTACAAGGGATAAGCCCTTGTTGTAAAACCTAAAATGTGACGAGAATATTTTACAAGTTTTGTATAACAATATTTACGGTCCGTGATTTGGTTCGTATAATTCAATTTTAAACAAATACAAAACTAAAGGTAGTCGTTACCTCGTAACAACTTTGCATGTATATGTTACGTTTATTAAAATATGTATAACAGAGAACGAAAACTTCTGCATTAATATTTTTAAGATATTTCTTGAATGACTCATTTCCTTTTTTTAAAATGCTGTAAATATTACGTTTAGTAACTAGAATTAAGACTAATCATCTTTCTTCCTAGAACAGTCTAAGACTAGTTTAAAACAGCTTATAACACTATCGTATAAATTAAATTTCCATTAGTACACCTGTTAACGACTTGGTCTTAGAGCTGTAGCACCGTAGCACTTCGTAGCACTAAGCCTACATAACACATGCAAGGGAAGTTTGTAGCCCGCTCCGTGTTTATCTTGCCCGTGGAACTAACAGCAACTCGGTCGAGGCAAATGTAGGCGCGGAGTTCACTATAATTTTAACCTGTTTTCATATGAACATACATGCTGTGTTCGCGTTAAAAGTATACAACTATTTTGAGTTGAACCCGTTTTGAACCTGTCTGAAGCGAATATAGTTGATCGAATATTTGGTTCACCATGAAAACGGAATTTGACAAACTAAGTAGTGACCAAAAGTAAGTTCGTATGAGTGGCCAGTGGCTAACTCTGGTGACAAAGTTGTTGGGCCTCCGTCATGGCAAAAGCTTTATGCTATTGTTAATCATAGTAATTCGTCCTTTTAATTTCCAAAGAAAAATCGCTAAACATGCTTCAAATACAAATCTAGATGATGATTTGCTGAATGATCTTCAATGTAAGGTATTCTAATTTCTAAAATGATATCTTTAAACCTAAAATTCAAAGTAGTACTCACAGAAACAGAGCTGAGCCTGACAAATGCTCCATCATTTTATACAGGCACCTGTTTTGAATTATGTATACAACCGGGTGGGCATCGTCCACCGGATTACCACACAAATTAAATTAACCGACACGACGCGGGTACAAATAACACAGGTTTTGCAAATATTCTATATTATTTTGATATGTTATACTTGTAAGAAAGAAACCAAACGTTCTTGTACTATCATGAAAATATCCAGGAAAGAAAGTATCCTTAGAGATCGATAGAAAACAATATCCAAAAAGTAATTTGCAGTAACAAGACCCTCAAGTGCCTACAGGTTCTTCATTTTAAGGTAACTAGGTCATAAATAATTAATGAGTAGCGATTATATACAATAATATTGCTCTTGTTACTCAGGCCTTAAACTTTGCATAGCTGATAATAAATTACGCCACTTAGTAGGGGGTAGCCGGGCGTAAGCTCAATAAAGGCGAAAATATCGTCTTTAAATACATTGGAAATAGTTAAACATAGTCACAAGGGTTGGCGTATGAGCGAGTCATACAAACTTAGGTACCTACTTTTGATAAACATATCAATGTCTCAATTTCTCAACCCATCGTGGTTTCGAATCCCGAACAACACAGCTTAATGTAAATTTGACTAAACAAGATATACCATGATGCTTTCAAATGAACAGCTTTAAAAGTTAATGTTTATGCAAGTATTTATGTTTTCAAAGTATTCCCTCTAGCTTGAAAATAAACATTAGTAATAATATTTATTTAGAGGTACCTAAAAGTATAAGTAGTTAGTATGTACTGTACAAACCACCAAAAAAAAGTCTAAATAACGAGAATAAATAACATAAACATTATGTTACGTACGGTTTGAAATTGTTCTATATAGTCAGGTTAAAATAACATCAAAAAATCAAAAATAGTAGGTATATTTTTCAGTAATTTTAACCCCTCAATTACCAAGCATACCCATTACGTTCGAAAATAATGAAATCGCGTGACGTTCGTGTCAAATTCGATATGACTGATATTTTGCCAGTACACATAAAAACCCTTTTAACGGTAAATACCTGAATTGCGTGTACTGCGTTCCGTGATCGGTTAATTCTGTATTATATTAGGCATTTTTTTTAATAAGCGCCTTGTGGAAAATATATTTTACGACCGATATGAACAAAATCATTTCCTGTAGGTACATAAACATCGCTTAAAAATATTAAATTAAATTAAATTAATAAAAATGGAAGATAGAAGTAGTAACTACAAAATAATAATTTAACGACTACTACGCAATTTACATAACTTTACAAAATGCACTAGAATCACTTCATTGCTTGGAAAATAAATGGCGAAAAAAGCAAATTGATTCCTTGTTGAGTAATCTAATCTTTGTAAACAAACTTTTAAAATAATTCTTCTTTACAAAAAACAAATTAGCACAGTAATGGTTCTAGTACCTACACAAAAAGCTCATTCATACGAAAAGTCGCTTTCTTTTTCATCGTACCGAGTTTATACAAATCCCGTTGTGCCAGCACCTTTCCCAAGCCTAAAAAATGTAAGCCCATAGTCACGTTTCCGCCATAAAAATAAGGAAAAACATAATTTATGGCCTGCTTTGCCGACTTAATTTTTTTATTTGGGCACTAGGTAATCCTCTTTCGTACATGGAACAGAAAGATTTAAAAACCAGTGCACTTTCTGCATATTTGGTTCAGTTATGAAAATGGTTTTTATGACCGTAGCGTGATGTCTATTAAAAGAGAACCTCGTAATAATTTCATTTATTTTACAACTTCACATATTTTTGGTAGAGTATTTTTATACTGAAGGAAATGTTCGTTTTAGCAGTTTTATAACAAACAACAGCTATTTTATGTATAGAGCATCCGGAAAACAGGGGAAATGAAAATGACACACTTTATAATGCCTGTGTTACCACTCACACAATTTTTCAAATTATTCCTAAAGTAATTGGCATTCTTATTGTAGATTCGGTGTAGGTACACTGAGTAATCCAAGTAAAAAACGGGTAGGTAATGTTGCAATGGATGTGGAAGAAAAAAAAATCAATACAGTTTCGTTGATTGACACTAAGAAAAAACAAAAATATTTAAAACTGTATTACTCGGAAAAAAATAAGACAATCGATAGATTTAAAGCATCATGGCGTAACTAACGCTACAATCAATATTAAAACTGACAGCAAAGAAGCTAACTTAGTGTATCCTCAATTAAACAGCTATCTAGCGTCACGCACGTAGATCCTCGTTACAGGAGAAACTTTTTAATTAGACAATGTGTGCTCTACGAGAGCTTAGCTCTGTATTGAAAAGTTTGATACGAGTATACCTACTACCTAGAATGTATACAAGTTACTTAATAAAAATAAGCCGCATCATGGTGTATAAATTCCATTCCTGGCCAAATATCAGGCATACATACCATGCTGTGCGCGGCACGAGTTCATAATAAGTTTCTGAATCGCGTCGGCTTACCCTTTATAGGGGAGCTTGCAAATAAAACTCAGTTGCTTTAATATCTCATTGAAACAAAACAAACATAGCTGGTATATCGCCAACTACTTATAACTCTTTTATCACATACTCTAAAGGAAAAAACACTAATCTTTGAAAGTGAGAGAAAGAAAGAATAATAATACTTAAAATAAAAATAAAAAATTTAACAGGTACATACGGTGATAGTGCAAACGGCTGTTCCTACTGGGAAAATCAATCGGCCCTTTACGTAGCTCTAGAGTATTTAAACAGTCATATCACTAATTTTTACTCTTAACGCCTATAGGCATACTATCCGTCAACGTGTTAAAACTTTACCAAAGTTCGTAGCGACTTTTTTTTTAATCTTGGGTGTATGTAATGCCTTGTAAGTATGAAAAGCGAGACTATTCCATGCTATTTTGGCAACAGCCCCTAAAAAAACTCGAGCAGAATTACGATAAAAAATTACGTGAGTGGAACCTTCGTGGAACACTCGGTTAACATTGACATTTGGCATTTTGTCAAATAAATTATTGTCAAATATTATTTATTTATGTATTTATATGAACAAAAAAAAAGGGCTTTGTCGCTGAGCGGCTATACCGCCCAATCAGTAACATCTTGGCTCAGTCTTCTTCTTCTTCTCTCTCACTTCACTTCTTGGTTTCTTCTGGTTTCACTTCATTCCAAGGCTTCTTCTTCTCTTTATTCTTTCTTCCTCCCTTTATTCCTTCTACCTCTTCTTCTTTTTATTAATGGCAACTAAATGTAAACTGTATTAACAGTATAATTCTGCCAATGTCAAGTATCTTCACCTCTCAAATATGTATTATGTCACGTCAATTTGGTTTCCCAGAAACGCTCGCCCGTACTAACACTGCAATAATCTATGGACTACTTATTACGCGTCTGCGCACTTCGCAATGTGACGTTTTCACCTATGACATATGTGTCGTGACGGTAAAATCGAACGCTTTTTTTTCTAGCCTCCACTCTCGATTCCTTCCGAAAAGGAACTTCGTTCCAATAATATAATGTACAATAAAATTACTCGGTTACACAAAAAGGATTGACTTTTGCGTTGCGTTATAGAACAAGCAGAGGGAAATTATAATCTACTTTGCTGTATTCCCTTTGTAATTGAAGCTATGCGTTTTGTTTAAACATTCTCTATGTTCTACACATAAATGTCCCTGAAGCGTGTTGCTGGAGCAGGTTATAACTCCACCGAGAGTAATTTAAGTTAGTTACATTACAATAAAAACGCTAAGATTAAAGTAAGCAACTGTTTAAAAAGAGAGACTATAAGACGACCTCTGTGGCGCAGTGGGCGAAGGTCCGCCTGCGACGCAGAAGGTTACGGGTTCGATCCCCGCCGCGGGACAAATGTTTGTATGACCTACAGATATTTGTCCCGGGTCTGGGTGTTTCTATGTATAACAAATGTGTATTTACAAAAAAAAAGTATATAAGTAGTTTATCAGTCATTCTAGTACCCATAACACAAGCTCTGCTTACTTTGGGGCTAGATGATGCTGTGTGAAAAGTGCAGCATTATTTATTTATTATTTATTATTTATTACTATTTTATCTAAAACTCAAAAACAATTAAAAACACATTCTTTTGCGAGTTTAATATTGAATTGGCAAACTAATTTTACAAGGTCAAGGATTTTATTTCGGACCGCATTTTGGCATATTAATATGCGCTTTGAGCTCTAAACGGCGAAGGTAAATATCATGAGAAAACCAGTTTAGCTGGCTTCACACTTGGCCATGTTTTCCCTGTAGATAAGGCCGATTAAGCTGAGTGTTTTAGCCGAGCAGTACTGGGCAAGCATCATCATGTCAAAGATTGTTTCTTCCTGTTTGCAGGTTTCCTGGCGTTATTAAAATCATCTTTATATAAATGTATGTATGTTGAGTCCCTAGGTCCGTGGGGTTCTGGAGCCCTTCGGGTTTTCAAAATTCTTTCAGGGCGTCTGGTCGAAGCGACGCGTGATCCGAGAGCTGGCACATTTTTGGCTCAAAGAATCAGCATTGCCATCCAGCGTGGTAATGCCGCCAGTGTTTTGGGCACGCTTCCGACTGACAGTGACCTGGATCAGTTGAGATATCTATAGATCGTTTCTAACGATCCTTAGATAGCTTGACTAAACCTGTTGTATTTTGTAAATATATGTAAATATGTAGTAGCTTAGTTTCTGTAAATAAATTTATTTTTTGTCATTCAAAAAAAAAATGTATGTTAATATACAACCGTATTGGCCTTTTTTTTTAAAGAAGAAGAATAGACGTAAAAGGCAAATAATGATGATTAAAAATGTGCTTTGCTAGTTGTACAAAATTGCTAACCCAAAGCCGAGGTCGAGACACACCTGAATATGGCCACGTGACGAGTGTACGATACGAAGAGTCGAGTCAGTGCTGAATTTTATACGGCAAATATTGGGCGAACGTGACTTCTCAGCACAGCATGGAGCAAAAACATACTGAGGGCATGCACCGTAACAATTTGTAGGTAGAAGTTTTAATGCTCCGCTAGTAAAAATCGCTCATAACTGGTTCAAAGTTATTGAGCAAGTTGAAATAGCTTGAACACTGCGCTACTAACAAAAATAAAAAAGACGTCATTTGACGCTGATTTGAAACTCAGACCTATTTTTTGTTAAATATAAAATCAAGAATAACACGTCTTATAATATAAGACATGTCGACATTAATTAGCGTATGTAAACTCGCTCGTACATACATACTGTTATGTATACATATATTTTAGCAACCTGAGTCGCAAACCCATCGCCGCCTATAAGCACTGGCTAACCAGTTTCTCACTCGTTTTCCACCAAAATTGTTATATTCGACTCAGATACATATTGTAGAACTTAATTTAGCAAGATTGATAGATTAACTCAAGCGGGACTTCTAATGTCTAATTTAGATGGGAAAGTTAGTCGTATCGTATATGAACACACCTCACAATCAGCAAGTAGGTACTTAGGTAAGAACACCCCAGTACGTTCTGTTTTTTTCATGAGTTTTATTCATGAGTGACCCGTACAGTTTTACGACCTTCGATTTGCAAGTGTCTGGTTTGATTCCCGATGCAAATGCTTGGGTTTACTGCCACACAATAAAACCGTTCGCTTTCATAATATATTTTCTTATAACCCTACCGCGTTTGCCAAGTTTATGTCTGTTGTTCAATTGTTATCAGATGACACTATTGCGGCCATAACAAAACATACATTTTGACTTCAACAAATTACATTTTAAGTGGTCAAACTAGTTCTATTGAATAAATTAGATTTGACTTTGACCTACTAATTTTTAATGTGTATACAAAAAGACTGTAAATGTTGTATGTTTTACGTATAATAACGATGCAAAAAACCGAAACAAATATTGTGTGTTTTACGGTAATATCCGGAACCACGGCACGCATTAGCAAACAAAATACGTAATCATACCATTAAAGAACATTATTCCAAGAAGACATAGATTTTCTATATTATTCGAAGACAAAGTCAATGGTCTCTAGTATTAACATTCATTATAATTATAGTTTATACCCTTTATTTTATCCATTAACAGATAGATAAATTCCCGAGGTAGACGCTAGACGCCAGATATACGTTTATCCATTACTAACACATTACAGTATTCAAACTTTCTTTGCCAAAGAGTTAGCAGTATGCAAGTTCAGGCAGTTTGCGGTCGCTGAAGTATAATGCAAGCAATGAGAACGTAATTTCGAGATCGCAGTTTGCCCCGTGTTGGGCGCCATTCATACCCGCCTACTAAAACAAAATAGCTTTTGCGAGTAAAACGGTGCTTTCTAAAAGCCTCTACACTTTATGCTTTATACGGGCAGAGACCTACATAAATGTAAAAATGCAAGTACCAAACATACCGCCGGATCATTTCCATACGACAGTTTGAATGGAGCTCAAAATAAACGTAGTCGCAACGAAAAAGATGCATTCCGAAAAGGATGTATTTTATTCACGAGCCGCCAGCGAAACTATCAGACATGTCCAAAGTTCGCTGAGTGCAGCTTGCTTTATTTCCGTTTGACCTGTCCCGATCGACTCTATTCCTGGAATAGCACGACCCCAGACATGTTCATTTTGCCGACAAGCCGAATGCAAGTCCTGACAGCGACGGCCGAGCGAGCTGCGCCGACACGGCTCTGCACTCGCAAATTTGAATATTTAATTGCGATTATTTTAGCGCAACGCAGACTAATTTATAAAGCAAATTGACAGTTCTAGTGTTTCCTGTAGCGTGGCTAATGGAAAAGGTTTACTTCTCGATATTTCCGCAGCGAAATGAATCAATAAAATTGCATTTTAAATTCAAGGTATTTGCATATAGCATGGCGGTGGGCTACTTTACGATTGCAGTCCGGTTTCGTATTCTTTGTTTAGCGTTTTATTTTGTGCATTTCGTAGCGAGCGCCGCACGTGATACGACCTGGCACCGACTCCTTTCATGAAATATTTTGCAGTTGACATTCTGCTATTTCAATTGAGTAGGTATACTTGTATATTGTAAACATAGGCTTTCCAATGTGGGTGAAAACTTTAACTTAAAAGTACAAAAGACTAAAGAACAGAAGTGCTCACCGAAAAATAGATATATTCCCAACGACCCCACTAACCTCCCCACTAGTGCCGCCCCATCAGTGTGGTCGTTGGGAATAAGAAATCTCAACGACCCCACTACGCAAACCAATGGGATCGTTGGGAATAAATAAATTACCAACGACTCCATTGACTTTTTTAGTATAGGAATATTTAATCTCATTGGCTTCACTATTCACATGAATATATTGCGGAGTATTCATTCAGTCAGAAATAAAAAATAAACTTATTGTAGCAATGTTAATATGGGCAGTAAACACTGGGTGTTACACACCTTGTTGATATTCCACTTATTAGAACTAAGCGCTTTGAAAGTTATTTTATTATGCGCACTGCAAAAATTTGGAATCAGCTTCCAGCATCTGTATTTCCGCTGAGCTACGACCCTATTGTTTTTAAGAAGAGAGTTAATAGGCACCTTCTGGGTAAGCTCGCTCCATCGTAGACCTCACTCTTGCCTGTGTAAGTCTGAGGTCAAGAGCCAACCCATTCATCATAAAAAAAAAACCTTGGTCTTAATAAAGGCTTTGCGGTATTACTAGACTTGAAGATGTCGTCCTCCAGCTTGAGCCACTGCCAGAACTCGGAATAGTTCAAAATGTCTCAAAAAGTATATTCTTTTTATTTATTTACGTTTTTTCAATGAAGAATTTTATGGTAATATATTCTTTTCGACAAAAGCGTTTTGCATAACAAGATATCAAGACTATTCAGTCAGGAGTCACTATTTACTTTGGAGTGGAGGACATTTTGTCCAAAATTTCGTTCTCAGATGTGCCACAAGAGAGACATATAAAACGACGTAGCCAGCTCTAACTTAAACCTAACTTAGATGTAGAGCCTCCTGGGAATTGCGCCGAAAACCCAGGGTTGACATTAAGTTGTGGAAACAGGTCTATCGTGCAAAATATGTGCTGAAATAATTTTGTAAAGTGGTTTATTTCACTTTGCCAAAGTATCCGAACATCATAACTTCCGTATTTGTTTCACAACAATCCAAAAAAAAATTATCCAAATCGTACGAATCTCGGACATGCATTGATTTACTTTTCATTTCTGAAATATTCAAACACAAAAACTGTGAATAATAAAGCGCGAAGAAACCATTAATCATTCCAACCATATTGATCGTCCTGCCAAATTGGGGTACTTATTAAAGCCAAAATATTTTGACCCCTAACTTTTAATGATCCTGAAAACCAAAAGATTTGAGTGCTTACCTACCTACTGAGCTTTGGGGAATAGTCTTGCTCCTGTTTCGTTTTAAAGAAAACAATGAAAAATTTAGCCTTGAGTTACATTCATGATAGATTTGGCACGAGGAAGTGAGACATTTATAGCAAGCTTTGCGTCGTTTGCGACTAAATAAATGATTACTGAAATTGTTTGGAACACTTCGAAGTTTATGCCGTCCGAATGTCACTCAGATGTCTCAAGTTTTACGAAGTTCAAAGTACAGTCAGCTACGAAAGTTGAAATATCAGTTTAATTTTTTAAAAGCCTTATTTTATGGATTTTTACGAAATTTCGATTCAACGGACCTCTTTTCTGGGAGAGTATTATGAACTTAATCTTCAAATTTGAAATTGCTCATGATAATTAGAAAATACGAAATGAAAAGTCTTATCAAAATTTTTGATTCCGACGGGATTCGAACCCGCGACGATCAGACGATCCTCCTTAAACCGGAGTGCCTTAACCACTCGGCCACGGAACCACTAGACATCGCAGTCAAAATTTTATACTTATCGGTTAAAGCACCGGTAGCAATGCGGTGTGGCATTGGTGGCTAAGTGTGGTTTAAATTAAAAAAATATTAGAAATATTCAGATTTCTTAAACATCAAAACGTTAATCGACTTTCGTTGCTGACTGTGCTTGTCAAGATAAAGTGATGTATCGTAAGTATGCAGCTACCTACGTCTAGGTCCGCGTAGTTTGACTCTTTGATAGATTAAAAAGGTGATCGAAAGGTTGAGTAAAACTCCTAGAACCTACCTTTATAATTAAAACCATATTATAAAACGTCGTCTTAATAACTAGCGACTGGTAACCAACTTTGAAAGTTACCCTAACATTTTCAATTTCATTAAAATTAAAGGTACTCCGTTTTGTTCTTTTGAGTTTATAACTTTCCAATCAGATTTTAGTGAAGGTTGAGGTTAGCACATTGTTAAAGCTTTATTGTTGTTTAAGCTTTGTTTGTTATCATTTTCATCATCTTATACTTATTATAATTATTTTTGTTTATAAAAATCATAGCACTAAAGACGCAAAAAGAGTACCTAGGTAAGGTGTTTTTTGTTCTGGTGAAAGATCTGGTTTAGGTGGTATGATCTTTTCTGTAACGTGTATAGTAATTGACAACTAAGCAAAGTTTCATGGTTTAGGCGAGAAAGGGTTTCAAACTAACTCATATTCACATTTAAAATATTATTATAGTTAGGGTTTACATGTATTGAAATTGGCCTATTCACTATTCACTTTTCCACCACGTTTTACATATTCACAGAAGGGCTTACCAAAATGCCCGTGTTTTCCATACTTCCAATCCACATGAACCATTGTGTTTGGATAACATTTCAATCGAGAGGTTTTCATTCGCGGTAACCACTCAACCGAAGCCGCACATTCAACTCTTTTTCACACACCACTGGCTCTATATGAATGAACTGTGGTTGTACTCACCTCTAGGCACCTATAGGTATGATCAAGTTTCATGCGGGATTTACTTTGAATAGTAATACATGGTTATCTACATAGGTAGATATTATGGGTTAATAATAATATGCAAAGAATTCTGCGAGTATAAAAACTTATGCCTCTCATCATACTCAGTTGAGCGCTTTGATTTTCAAACCAAATAAAGGATCTCAATAATAAACTCGCTAATAAAAAAGCTACATACAATAGAAAAGAAATCCAGCCGACTCCTAATGAAAAGCAAAGTTGCTAGTGTTCCCACTTCCGGTCAATAAGTGCGCTCCGCTCTCCTGCACACTTAATTTCCCCGCTCTTCCGGTTTGCGACTTCTTTAGTAATTGAGTAACTGGCCCCTGATAGTTTAATGGCAGCTTTTTTGTCTTCATTTTGTAACAAGAATTTCAGTTTTTTATGAATTGTTCGCTGTACAATTTCGATCATATATCTCTGATCGAAGCTGTACAAAGACTCTATTTTATACTTTTCATTACTGGCCTGAATGGTTTTTTTGTGTCTTTATGAGGTTTAGATTTTTAGCAGCTTTAGTTCCAGTCTTATATATGTAAACTGTCTTAACTCGAGTCGAGACTGTAGATATATTCCTCGATATTCCTATTTTAAGTGGTCATTTTCTGAGATCTTTAGATTTACAGAGGCATATATGTGAGACATGTGTGGAACTTGCCCACATTTTCAGAAATTTTCCAAAATTTCCTCACAATGTTTTCCTCCACCGCTTTTTCTAACCGACTCGGGTAAAAAAATTATTCCGCGCTACGCAGTGCGAGCTACGAGCCGTAGCCATAGCAACCAACATCAAAATATCAACGACCTTTCGTACACGTACATGTTTTATAATCCACATGAATCATTGATCCACACTAATCAATAGGATCTTTTGTCCTTCGACTGCTTATCATAAGTAATTAGTTATTGAAGTGAATTTCGATCTAATGTATTGTGAAAAAAAATAAGTAAAATTATTAATGTTTTAATAACAAATTGGTTTATTTTCTAGGTTGATTCCTGGTTTAATAGATCATTGTTATTATTTTCTTACCTTCGTTTACTAGATATATCTTTATAGATATATGTGTGGGCGGGAATTGAAGGTAAGTATCATTACTTACCTTCAATCCCCGCCCACATAATTCTCTCAAACAATTGAAAAGAGCGACCACTAAACATTGATCAAAATAAAGCAACAATAAATAAAATATCCATCACAAGATACTCCAACATCAATTGGGAATTCCACCCTTTGTCCCAACAGGAAAATTCCATTTTCAAACACAAAACAGACAACGTAGACCTAAATACCTTGTAAGTAAACGAAGCGCAATAAGTAAATATCGTCTTCTACTTTGAGAATATTTCACGCCAAACGACCTGTGAAACGCTTGAAACAACTTTTAACGGATTTAGGTTTAATGGGACTGGACTTACTTATATTATAACTTATTATGTATTGGTTTAAGACTCGTTTGTATGACCCACATTTCTTAGACCAACAGTTATGTAATGTATGACTCCTTAAGTAAACTAACGTGGAGACTGTCATGTCTTTATTAACAAAGACCTAGTTTTATATTATTCATATTATACGATCACGCTCTACCTATACACGTATAGGCTCTGCATTCTACAATTGGCGATATTGCTTATCAAAATAAGCTTGTCATCATTTTTATGAATCATCACTGGAGTTAAGTACTCATAATTGACGACCTCTGTGGCGCAGTGGGCGAAGGTCCGCCTGCGACGCAGAAGGTTGCGGGTTCGATCCCCGCCGCGGGACAAATATTTGTATGACCTACAGATATTTGTCTCGGGTCTGGGTGTTTCTATGTATAATATGTATGTATTTACAAACAAAAAGTATATAAGTAGTTTATCAGTCATCTAGTACCCATAACACAAGCTCTGCTTACTTTGCGGCTAGATGATGCTGTGTGAAAAG
Source organism: Epirrhoe tristata (assembly GCA_951394285.1). NCBI lineage: Eukaryota > Metazoa > Arthropoda > Insecta > Lepidoptera > Geometridae > Epirrhoe > Epirrhoe tristata. The sequence continues at coordinate 5,128,792 of OX596146.1, forward strand.
TCCAGCGTCATTTATTTATTTATTATTTATTTTTATAATCATTATCAACCACTTAAGTAGATAAGTACCTACCTAGCAAACGACTCACGCTTATATCCCGAGAAACGGTAAAACATTGTTATTCAGATCTTTTAGACATTGAAGTTCTTTTGATTTCTAGGGGAAGCATCCAAATATCGGGAAAATAATATTCGTCATCATCATCATTTCGGCCAAGTCATGACGTCCACTGCTGGACATAGGCGATATCGATTTCTAGAGCGAAGAGAAAATAACATTATGTACAAAATAAGAATCGACTGTTTTCTGTCCTATCGCGTGCTGCCTTATCATTTCGGTGAAATGGCTGATTACGGAGGTACTAAATAGATAACTAATGGAAACGTTCAAAAGCAGTCATTATTATTGGAAATATTTTCAAAGGACATACTTCAGTTACAAAGTTATCGATCAAAGCGACGCGTCGGATAATAATATAAAAGGTAGGATAAGAACTATACGTATCAAATAATTTTAAATGTATCTTAATCCTCTGAATTAATTCGTTCTTAGTTGGTTCTTAGTAAATTCAATTATAATAAAATTAATTAATTGGGGTAACGAATATTCCATAGCTTATATCGTTGTTTGAGTAAGGTAACCTACTTATACCTACTAAACAAGAGTGTTTAGTTTGCTTGGTACGAGTAGAAAATCCATTAATATTTTTAATCTAGTGTGCATAAACAAAGCGAAACTTACAGGTAGACCATAATAAGGTCGAATCATGATGCTTAAGTATGTTTTTTTAAATAAACGTAATATTTTTCAGCTATGCCACCCCCATATATTCCCCCTTGTGGACCGTACTGCGGTAGTGCCGGATACTGCCCGCCGCACTGCCACTTCTATGGACTGAACCCTCATCCACCACAGCCGCATCCGCACCACCCGCCTGTGCACCACCCGCCACCTATGTACTACCCGCCGCCGCCACCCCAGGACTACCCGTCGCAACCACCGCCGTACGGCCCCACGTATCATGTCTACCACGGCACGGAGTACCACGGGAACCCTCAACATTAATATAAAAAAATATTTTATTTCTATTGATAAGATATTTAGATTTTTTTATACAAGTCAGAGACTATGAATATTGACTTTTAAAGTGTTTTCTATAAAAATATTAAGGCATTTCACATGCAATATAATACACTAGAAAGATCTTGTTTTTTTTTTCACTTATTTATTAATAGGTAGTTGTTTCCTACTAAACCTTGTCTAGTAAGTAGGTTATATATATTCATTTAATATAATTTGAGCTAGGGACCCATACAGACAGTTAGTTAGAAGTAAACTACTGTATTTATTTTATTTATTTATTTTCCCTTGTAAAAGGATACACTTCACCGAGATACATTGTTATCAGTGAATTGTGATATTGGGTAATTATAACTTTGTAATCTAAGATAACGAATTGATTAGATAGCTATCTACAAAACATGGGGAACTTAAGCAGCCTGCAAAAACATAAAACCTAACCTAGCCTATTCATCATCGCTTTATCAACGTATATCACTTATGTGAAATGTCTGATACGTCTGATAAAACCCACTGACCACAGATAGCAAAACAAATGATATATGACTCCGAGTAATCGAACAATTTAGCATTCAAAATACTGTCAACGAGCTAGACGCAGTATCGCAGAAAAATATTGTTTTGAGTGAAGAGTGTAATACCTACTCGTATTAGCAGACAAAAGGTGAGTTGAACAATTTCAAAGTTTAGTTGTAAATGCTATTCAATTCATTCTTGTTTACTAATAATTTATTCACCTGTACCAGATACTATTATATTATGCGCAACATAAAAACATAATTTATGAGTACCTACTTATGAATAAACCTTTTGGTTTACTCATCCTTTTGGTGACTTTACGTGACAAAGAATTTAATTGCTTTGTCTGTATCAATAGTTTTTATCTTTCTAGGGTCTGTCTTCATAATTCTACTTGACTCATGTAAATCAGAATTCATTCAATTAGATATGAATCAGAGAGTGCCACGTGTCACTCACATAGGTAACAAACCTAGGCATTATAACACAGCAGGGAATTATTTTACTTACAAGCAACTAAAAACTGTGGGTGAAGTAAAGCTAAACAAAAAAAGTAAAGCCTCTTTTCATTATGATAGATGGTGCGTGGAAAGTCCAGCATTATTTCTTTATTTATTATTTCATTGCATTATCACCTGCGAGTGTTTCCTGTTTAGGAGGGCACGTCCGACTATGAAGTCATGATAGAAGCTTTAAAACTTCATCACCAGAATTTTTATTACTGTTATTTCTTATTTCAGTCATGCCACCACCACACGCTCGACCCTGCGGACCCCAATGCGGTACCTTCTGCGCACCGCATTGCTATTATCGTGGGACCAGGCCTCCGCAACCATACTACCCACACCCACCACCGCCACCACCACCGCATCACAACCCTTCCCATTACTACCCACCGCATCCTAATAACCTCCCACCTCATCTTCAACACCCACCACATAACATGATGCGATAATGTTTTTTTTTTTTTCAAATAATAATTATTTATTCAGAACAAAGCAAACAAAAAAACTGATTACAAAAGAACGATGAGAACTGCAAAAGTGAAATAAACTGTGTAGCTAATATATTCATAATAAACAATAAACAAAACGATTCAATAAATCACATATTATGTTATTATTAGTGGCTTTACCTATTACTATTATGGCCGCTGGATTTAGGCATTTGTGAAGTTTATCTACTACCTACGCATCGGCCGTAACGACTTATCAAGATCCCTTTATAAAATGAAACAAAACCACAGAATACAGTGACAAAACACTTTATTTATGTAGGTACTAATTTAACAAATCAAACAAAACACTTAATATCGATGATGTTTATCAGTGTTTTGGTATGAAGGCCTCTATAACTTTGTTTGTGTTTATACTCGTACTTTGTTCATGTTTTGTTATTCCGTACAAATAAACAATTATTAAAAACAGTTTAATTCTCAGTTCGGTACCTACCCTATTTATTAATTTACTTCTCATCCAGGTGATCTACATTTATTTATACCTACCTAGCCGTCCCGGTCTACGTAGGCCGAGGCAAACTATGCCTATTCTTAGGGAACACTTTAGTGCCTGACACATTAATTAAATGGGGAGGGTTATAGCCCAGCACCTAATCCTTTTCGATACAATTCTACAGGAGAGATAATAATATGATCTATTAGGTGTAGTATTGAAAAGGCCCCACTTGGACCCTAGGACCGCCTTGTCTCTATCTATATTATGACATTTGAGTTAATGAGCGGCTTACATTGGTCAAGGACAGTGGGTATGTAACAAGTACAGTTAGCAAGTAGGTTACAGTAGTGTAAACCGGGACAGTGTTTTGTCATAAGAGAGGTTTTTGTTTGAAACATTAGGTATGAAGTAAACATAACCTAAACAGCCTGCATCCCCGTTTGGATTTAGTGGGTCATCGAGTCCGACAACCCCACATAGGTATCCCAACTACGTTACCCAAATGTAGTTGGATATTTAGGAGCAGATTTTCCATACCAAATAAAGACGAAGTACGATAGTACACGTGTGAGGGATAAGGGAAATATAATTGTAACTCGACACAACGATAATATTCTAATAAAGCGTAGCTAAAGGTTGGCATAACGGAAACGCCGTAATTATTTTCTCAGTTTCCTATTCAGGCCATGGAGGGAAATGCGAAACCAAACAGCGTTCTTATTAAGAAAGTTTTTCTTCATAACAAGATTACGTACGCCAGATGTGTTGGATAGTGTTTGGTACAAATATTAGAAAACAGCGGTAGCTACTACATTAGTCCAAGTTCAAGGATTACAGGAATGGATCGAACGATGAACTGAGACAGGTAAAAACCTGGAGAGGAAAGGGTGTCTGCTTGTTTGCTGCGCGCCGCTTGTATGCTACGCTGAATGACAAAGCTGAAAAGTTATTTCAGCATTGATGGTTGGTAACTTGGGTACCTAATGTCGTCAGTATTTTGTGCAGGCTTCCGACTAGCAGTTTTCTGGATCAGATATGGATAAGTGTATCGTTAAAAACGAAAACAAAACAAATAAATAAATTTAATAAGCAATTAAAATAATGCTTTGCAAGTATATTCCGTTTATTGTACAAATTCAATTAGATTTACTTAATATAATTACTGGATATATTATTATGATTGTTCCGTAGAAAATATTATTAATTCACTCAGAATTATCTAAACACCCAAGGTATTTTTAGCCGGCATTTTATATACCACTATCCCGCCGACGGCTTTACTTACGTAGCAGACATGTATGGTACTGACACTTGATTATGCAACTCAGGGATATATACTGTAGATTTCCACTTTTAAAATATTATACTTAAAATCAGATAAATCGTTTCGTATTTTACCTTCATAATGCAACCCAACCAATGAACCATTCTGCAGCATCGAAAATATTGTGTCTCGCATGTTTATAAGCATAACATCGGCCTCTAATATTATTCCAGTTTTTTTCTCTCCAAGCAATATATTCCCGCAAAAAGTGAGACGAAAAGGACCATAAATATCGCATTCGCACAGTTCGTTACGCGTTAAGAAATGGAGAAGTCTTAACTCACAGTTCCGACGTACATTCACGTCAATACTGAGTAAATAGAGGGCTCGGAGACGTTTACTTATTGACTGGCTCCGTCCTCCGTACCTGCTTCAAAAGCAAAGTTACTTTACATTCAAATAGAACTATGAACTGGTGATTGTAGCCACTTATCAGTCAGAGCCATAAAATACATATAACTATTGTATAGATACCAGTTTCGAAGCTAAAACACAAAAATTACACACAGTTATGTAGGTACCTTCCTATGTGCCATGTTTAAAGAATATGAGAGAAAGTTACCGCGTTTCGGGAATACAGTCATGATTCTGTCTCGTTTCATGTAGAGCTCGTGTATGCTCAATTGCTAACAAAATAAGCTAAGCAGCTGTATTTAATAGGACACCCTCCTAATATTAAAAAAGCGAAAGTAAGAATGAATGCTTTTATGCGTGGATATATGGGTGTGTGTTACTCTTTCAAACCACTAAATGCATTGGGATCTTTGGCACAAATATAGACTATCCAACACAATATGTAGGTATATTCTAACTATACTCAAACGGCTTACTTCTCTAACTGCAGTAAATTAAGTAAAGAGGAGTTTAATGTTTATTTGATACGTATCTATCGTCATCAATCCAGGCGCACCGTATAAATAGTTAAAACGAAGCATGGCTTTTGGACATGGCGGTACTTGCCTGAGTTATGGTTATGGCTGCCGTCCGTTCAGTTCCGGTGGCGCTACGATCGCCTTTCTGTATATGCGGAACGAATGTAATTTTTGAGGATATCATGGTTTATGGTTGTTTGTGAGGATTTAACATCTAAGAAATTGATGAAAACTAGCAGGAATATAGATCACGACTGTAGACATCCCAAAAGAGCGCTTCTTTGAATTCTTTATGCGTCATCTCTGTCGAATAAATTGGTGTCGTTAAAGATCTATGAACCAGAACAAATTCTTTTGTGCCAAAACTCAAGAGTTTTGAACGAGTACCTTCATTTTTTTCATGAAAAAGAGGTATACCTAGAAGTCTGTTGGCCAAAGTAGAAGGTGGATATGTAAAAATGCTTTGTCATGCATACATTTCTCTTTGATGAGCTCCCAACGCCCGCCCCTTAAATAATAAAATACTGCCCCTGGCTTGGAGTCTTATCAATATTTCATTTTTATTTTGAAAGTAGAACGCGAATAAACATGGGTAATTGTCGGAGGATCATGTTTATAAGTACGCAGGTCATTTTCAATGCAATTATCGTCCGCTCGGAAAACTGGTTTTCGGCTGAATAAAAATAAACAATATATGGCATTATATTACATACAACAGTGTGCAGTTTATCTCTGCCTCATGGCTCAACAGTGAAGAAGTGATATATGTAGTAGGTACTTAGACAAACGCTTCTTCAAACACCACACCGTACTGATTACATTCGTTTTATTATTAGGTACAACGGTCATTCTATTTTGTCTACTTACGATACATAAAATCTTGTGAAAAGAAAGAGCAAGGTTTTTGTAAATAGTGCAAATAGCGAAAGTTTTGTTTTCTCCACATCATATACAACAGTTACAATAGGTACTAGAAGAACTACTTTAATAAATGTTTCAAGTAACTGCATGAAGTAAACTTGTCTGTCCTTTAAAAACCATGAATACGTTACACAGTAGCAGAATTAGCTGCAGGGCAGATTTAAAGTGGAAGGTAAAAAACAGTGCAACATTTCTCCTCGTCCACAATTCCGCACTTAATTAAAAACTCAACAACAGGTTGCATCCCACTGCATTTGCAAAGAAAACAAGCAACTCTTAATGGTAAACTCAACAATACCCATTCAAAACCTCTTATTACAAAGCTGAGAGTCTAGCGAAGGCACGGTACATTTTTATTACTTTAATTTGCTTCACATTTTATGAAAAGATCCTGGAATGTTGTCGGCAGGTTAATCTCGCTCTACCTTTAACAATAAAAAAAATCAACAACAATATTTGCATCCATGTAAAGCCTGGCATAATGGCGACAACCGTGCAACCATTCCCAAAAAGCTTCGTTTCAATTTGCGAACCAAACACATAAACGAAATTAAAATAGCGTAGCCGCAACGAGTAGAAATTTATTAAGCTTGTAAGTAATAACAAAGGGAATCCGGTGCGTTGTGGCTCGTTTCGATGCAAAATGCCCGCTTGTTGAAATATGCGACACGAAATGAAATCATAAATTCCGGTAAATACGAAGCAAGCCAAGCCACGCGCGTTGCAATAGTGTCTTTGGCTTCCATCTGCGAGAAAGTATAGACGCAATATTTGCTTTCATTAGAGCAAACGAAACATGTGGGCACTAAGTATACTTTGAACTAAGGACTACGAAACCGTGGGCGAAATTGCGATGAAATTGTAGTTTGTACCTAGAGAAAGAATGTGGTAGCTGGTAGCTTAAATTGCAACTAAATCAACGAGGACCCAAAGCTTTAACACTTTCCATGTTATAATTAATCATAACATTAAAGGTAATGTAATTGTAAAAAAATCTATAGTACAGTTAAACTTATTTTGAAGCAAAGATATATCTATACTACGAAAAAAATGGAAGAAACTAGATTCAAAGGATCATTAAACATTCTTAAACGTGCGCAAAAATAATACAAGCTTTTATCTCTTTACCTTATACAATGCTCTTTACCATGTACCGAAGTGTATTAATGTAATGGTGTGGGTGATTATATGCGGTCAGAGTGACAAACATAATTGTCGGGGCAGTGATATGCGTGAACCACGGCTATGTAGTGGTCTCTTGCATGAACGAACGGAACGGAATCCAGACTATTTCCTAAGTAGTTAGTTAATCAAACTATTTAGGGACTGCTATTTAAGCTTGGGCTATAGGAAGTATTTCGGTAGGTATAGAAATTTTGATAAATTATTACCTACATTGACTTCAAGTTAATGCAAATCAAAGTTCTTCTTGGAGAGATAGTTTTGAAATGATACATTTTATTTGTAACGATTCGTATTGATAAATATAGGAAAACGTAAAAAAAATCCTCATCATCAAATTTAAGAGCTCAGCTCTTGTCGGTGCAATGATGCAACTTCCTCCACCTCTCCTTTTCCAATGCGGTCTCCTTTACTTCTTTATACGACATGACAGCGACCTTCTCATAAAAATATAACTAGGTTCCCAGAAGGATCTTACAGTTACCAGATGTTACCAAATGTCATAATTTTGGGCATATACCTACGTAATTTCAATGCACGGCAAGTCTCATAAAAGTTATTAAATGTTCTTAAAGCTCTACATCTTCGCACCTTCAGCAGCTTTAGTGAACATAATATTGCTGACGAATTTCATAAAGCGTGAGCACAAGCTAACTATTTCCTCGATTTCAAAAGCTTTGTTGTAGGTAATGCAAACTTGTTTATCCAAATGCTGAAAGGCATCTGTTGGAGAAGCTTATCCTTACATTAATATAATGCAAGAAGGCGGTGGTCTGAACGTCCGGCTACCGTTAGCATGCTCGGCTACAAATGCGTATCTAATGCCTCTATAAATCGTTTACCCCCTGTACCCCCTACTTTCCCAACTCCTTAGTGGCCGTGCCTGTGCTCCGTGAGTAGCTGAATGTACTGAGAATTAGTATCGATTAGGAAATGGAAATTTCAATCGAAACGATTCGATATCCGCTCAACTTGGCTCCGATATTTATGTTTGATTAGGCACCTATTGTCGAAATTGGTTTCATGAAACTGATTGTAATGTAGACAATTACTATTTAGAAAGTACTCACAATTATTTCAATATAATAGGCCTTGCATATGCCAGATATGATAGTTGATTATGCCTCTCTCCAATACATGAAAGGATCCAAAATGCTTACAGATTTATATTAGAGAACCTGTTCATATCTAGGATATCTAAATAAAAGTATGTTTCAAACATACTCTTAAGAATAATTCATACCATCTGTTAAGAATTCATAACATCTGTTAAGTAATTTAAAAAGGTACACAGCATAATGTAGACTGTCAGATTCCGCAGTCGGGTAGAAAGGTAAGGCTTCAGAGTAGGTCTCGTTACCGAGGACCAACTACCCTCGTATTCCGCATACACATTACTCAGGGACAGGAGTGCGCTTTCTACGAAATTAAATTTTGATGGCTCCTCGGATTGCGCGGGGTGAGGTTTTGCGAGTTTTTTTTTATAAAACTCATTATGAAAATTGGATTCTATTACATAAATATAAGACATTCGTCAACCAAATGCAGATGAGTAGAATTTGTTCTTGTAAGAGAGTTTATGAGGCCTTGCATAATAGAAAATGTTATCCTGGTCTTTTATATTACACGAAAAGTTATCACTTGTTAGTCTAATTGATGTAAGCCAAAGCCTTTGGAAACCACTGGTCGTTATAGTGATAAAGGTAAAATCATTGTGTAGGCCAGCATGTTTTTTAAGCCTTGTAAAAAACTAGGACCTTAGGCATTTATTTTATCGGTAACAATAATTTCATTTTCATAAATATAAAGAAAGCGTCACCAATTGGTAATCAATAAGGCGGTCTAGTTGGCGGTGACTTTGACAATATACAGGTGGATTTTTGAGATAGGCCACGGAGGGCTACAATGGTTAAGGTACCTGCTCAACCGTTGTAGCTACAGGAAAACGCTCTTAGGAGACCTTCCCTTACTTTTGGAGATATTTTGAACTGCATTCACAGATTTTGAAAAAAATTTACAGTCAGTCACACCTACTAATATAGACGTAATACTTTTTTCAAAACTAAGTACATCTAGAGTCATAAACATAAACTTTAAGAAGCAATCCCCAAATCGCATTTTCGTTCTAATTAAACAAACTATGTACTAATTAGCATTTAATATTTTGCCGGAGATTCAAATGAAATCACCGCCGGTTTATTTCGAGTTAAGACAGTGAGGCAGCCGGCAGGGACTGCGTCGAGCCAGAACTAACAAGTTTTGCAGGCATTACGTCGCTAAAACTTAAGCAGATTGGGCAAGAAACAACAAAGGCATAAAGCTCTGGATACAAAATACGACTAGGTGGTTATGTTACCATGCCAGAAATAAAATAAATTAAAAAATGCCCAACGCGCCTAAATAAATTTTCATTTAAAAAAAAGATAATTGATACTAACTGAAAAAATAATAGGTAATAATTGGCGAAGAGAAAAGTCAATCATTGCCAAGACACAAATGCACAAAATATTCGTTGTAATGTTTTAATGTCTATGGAAAAAATAAATTCAATGCAAAGGCGATCTTGCAAAACGTACAGGTTTCTGTATTTTTGTGCAATCTTCTGCACAAGTGAACCAGCACTCATATTTTGCTTTCAAATAAGGTACCTATACTCGAATAGATAAGTTCGTTCAAATGTAACGTTCACTACAAAGATCACATTCTTGTAATAAAAAAGAGTAAACTGCGTCTTAAGGAAATTGAGTAAGTACTTATTCATAAATATTTGATGAATGATGTGGTCTGGAATAAGTTAAAACCATTGCACTTTTTGCCAAATTCTTTCATTACAAAAATCAACTCAAATTATGTAAGGTCCAAAAGATAAATAGCTCAACACTAGAAACACATTGCAAGGATGCGACGTTGCACCCCTAAACAGCCGGCTTCGAATAGTGTTTACGTCTAATTGTTATTTAAGTGTAGACATAGTGACAAGGTAATGTCATCCGCATTCACAAGGAGTGTGCAGGAGCAATTTAAGCAATTTTGTAGTCATTTATCTCAGAATCTGTGCAAACTAACACCTTCATATTAAGGGACATCATACTTCGAACTTTTATCTTGGATTACATGTTTTAAAAAAATGATTGGTGAAAGTTTTCTAGACATTTTTAGAAATTTACATGTTTTGCACACATTTTGCTATTTATCTCAAAAACAGCACACTTTTTGGTGGTTTTTTGTTTTGTCAAGAAACCTACAAGTATTTCTTTAGTTGTGTCTTTTTATTTTTCGATTGGTTGTTTATTTAACTTGTAGTTTGGTAAAAAGTGTTTTGGCGCTGCAAATGACGTTGCGTATCTATAGCTCTGTACTTCTCACACGCCGAAAAAATCACACTCTCTGTCCCGCTTACGAAATGGCGGGTCCTGCACACTCTGTAAATTATGTAAATTATATGTAATTATGAAGTAATCGCTAAGTAATAGAGTTCTAATCCAAGTAAACAGTAAAACGACATTTAGTTAGACGATACCATTCTAGCATACCATTCTTGCCTCTTGCTTTCTTAAACTCATCGGAGCAAGAGCTAATATTCTGTGGCAAGAGACAAGAATGGTATACCGGAATTGTATCTGGTATTTATAAAATCTAATTACTTAACAAAACTTTTAAAGAAAAACTTATAATTTTTCTTAAATTTTGCTTGGATGCTAAAAGAGAACTATGATTGAAATCAACTTGATTGTATGATAGAGTTTTAAATAGCTATAAATTAAATGAGTTACATTTAAAAAAAAGACAGTTTATTTATTTTTAACTCTTGGTTAGAACTCGATACCTTTGTGCTCATTCTCTTTTGATAAAGTCTACCAACTTATTACTTCTCAAGTTAATTTCCTGCCTGAGCTTTGTAATAAAGAGGTATATTCATAGAACCCAATATAAATTACTTGTTTCTGGGTTGATTGATGAATAAACTAACTTTAAACTTCGACTTGAGAATTTATATTTGAAACTGAGACTGTTATTCTCGTATATGGTTCCTATTCAGACATAAAAGTCTTGTTACTGGACATTTTGAGTAGAAAACTAGTAAAGCTTCGGGAAAACACGACCTTTCAAAAAGGTTGTTGTTATTAAAAGCAATTTTACAAAGAGCAAAGGTCTTTTCTTCTAAAATTGTACAATCTTTCAAAAGATAAAATACAATAAATAAAATGTTATTCAGGTAGCATTAAACTATACCTATTGAGTTACGAAAAACAAACAGTGCTTCATGAATTCATGATATTAAGTACAATTCAGTCAAGTAAGCTGTTGTTACCGACTAAATAAATTGTCGGATTTTTAAAGGCTTTTCGCGTTACCGTGATCAATGGGTAGGCTTCGCAGTTTGTAATGGGGGATTTTCCACCTCTCGTTTCCACTTGAACCTTTTATATTATGCTATCTCTTTCTACGAGTCAAGGCGCTATTTTTGATAGCGCCCTAAGCTTCGGTTGTCAATTCTTGTTAGCGATGGTTACGGAGGCGGTGCTAAAGTTACGGTAGACGGTAATTTGATTGATTTTGTTTGACACACCTGTAACTTTTATAAGGTGGAAGTTAGGTAGGTACTAGAATTTCACTTTTCACTTGCAAAGTCAGTCTATGAGTAGGTGTCTACCATAGATTTAGCATGGTACCTTTTTGGTGTCTAACAGTCAATATTGTCACAAAACATTGCACATTATAAACTATATAAGTATGTCGATTATGTTTAAGTTAGCTTTGTATTATAGCCTCCATATTATTTTGAACATTTTAATAATATTTATGTCATTTGTAACCTGGATCAGTTGAGCTATCTATAGATCGTTTCTAACGATCCTTAGATAGCTTGACTAATCCTGTTGTATTTTGTAAATATATGTAAATATGTAGTAGCTTAGTTTCTGTAAATAAACAATTTGCGAAAAGTATTTAAAAGTCGATTCTAAAACAGTATAAAACAGACTTCGCTACGTTAATTAGTGAGTTCGCGGGAAAATACTGAGCTATTAAAAATTCAGATGGCAAAGTGCAAATCGGTGTCGTTGCAGTCGCGCCTGCATTTAGCTTGTCGTGGCCGGACAGGTAACCTGCACACTTGCACGGCCTGTCTGCTCCTCAAATAGACCGGAGCGAGCATAGTGTGGGAGATCGCAAGCTGTGATAATATGTCCTCGTAGATACTAACTAAAGTAACTAATTAAATAGATAAATCCTACTAATATTGCAAATCTAAATGTATCAATAGAGACAAGTTCAATCAACAAACATACATGATAACCACTGTATGCCAAAGGTGCGGTAAACATTTTTCATAATGCATGCGTTTGAGAACCTTAGAAATTTCTAAATTGCCATAAAAAATTTCAGTATAGTCACAATAATGTATGTGACATGTTGCTAGCGTACAATATTCCCTGTTTCAGTTTTGAGCCCTTGCCCTATGGGAGGCACTTAATAAATTTCCGAAGAGACTAACGATCTTCGGGGTAAAGACAAACGACCGGTAGACCGGCCGTCTAACTGCGACCCGGAACTAAAGATTAGAACCTTGATTTACGGAAATTCATAGCGTAGGTCATCATGCTAAAAGTTATTGTGCAAACTACACAACTTACGTGGCACACGAATTCAATTGTTTTACTCGTAGGTACTAAGGACTAAAGAACACTAAAAGAAAATAATATCCAATCAGCATCCGTATTGTCTAACTTGATATCCATTATATTCATATTATATTATTTGTCATCCCAATAGAGCTCAACCAATCACATAATAGGAAAATGTCAATTGAAGTCCAGAATGGGTTTCAAATGTCAAAATGAAGCCCATGTCCATTGCCAGTTGAATTACACAATAAGGCCCCAGGTTACAGAAGACAGTAACTAATTAAAAGTGTTACGACTATTCGTGACTGTTATATTAAACACAGCAAAGAAGTCATAATGTTTTTAGAGTTTCGAAATTTAATAACTTACATTAAAGGCATAAGTAATGAACATATTAATATGCAGAATCCGACATGCTCTAGGCTATTATTACACTTAACAACCATTTTATTGACTTGTGGTAAGTAAATAAATATTAAAGAACTTCATTGAATTCTGAAAACAAAAAATCATAATAGCTTTATTATTTACCCGGCTGACTGTCATCACTTGTAACTTTAATACAATTTCAGATTTCAGTCTCACAACACCTATTATGATATCGTCTACTTTAGTTCTTTTGTGTTTTGTTTTGTTTTACTATTATCTATTAAAATATAAGTACAATTATTGGAATAAAATGGGTGTAAAAGGACCGACACCTCTACCTATCGTTGGTAATTTTGGAAAAGTAATGGCGATGCAACAGTCATTAGAGCACATCGCAAGGACAAATTACAAACAATATCCTAACGAAAAACTGGTTGGTCTTTATTGTGGATTTAGAAAAGTGACTGTAGTTAGAGATCCATGTATAATCAAGCACATTACAACAAAGGATTTCAAGTGTTTCGTGGGCAGAGGTATAAGAACAAACGAAGAAGGTTTCTGCAATAATTTACTTGCTTCTGAGGGCGATATTTGGAGAGTTTTAAGGCAAAAGCTAACGCCAGCGTTTACGACTACTAAACTTAAACAAATGGCACCTCTCATAAAAGAATGTGTTGATAAATTAATAACAGAAACTAAAAATCGGCTAAGCAGTGGTGATTTGTGTGACACAAAAGATATCTGTGAAAAATACTCTCTCGATGTAATCTGCTCTTGTATTTTTGGCCTCTCTCTTGACGTTTATTCCAAAGAAATAAAACATTTTGGAGAAATTTCGAAACGAGCGACACAACCATCAGTATTTTTCTGGTTTTGGTACGTTGCGGAAATGATTTTTCCTGGCATTCAGTGCAAGTTCGTTCAAATAAATCCAGGTGCATATTTAAGATCTTTTTTTATGAAGCTTGTGAAAATTGTCATTAATGAGAGAGAAAGCAAAGGCATAAAGAGAAATGACATGATGAATGTAATGATCGAACTAAAAGCACAAAACAAACTACTAATAAAAAATTCACAAATGGAAATAAAGATTGATGATACTATAATAGCAAGCCAAGCATTTGCGTTTTATGTAGCAGGACAAGACACATCCTCATCTGTTTTTAGCTTTTTATTGTACGAACTATCCATAAACCCGAACGTTCAAGACACGCTTTATGAGGAAATCTGCCAAGTTTGTGATAAGCACTACGGAGAAATAACTTTTGATTCTATCAAAGAAATGAACTACCTCTTCATGGTATTCAGAGAAACAATGAGAAAACATCCTGCAGTGGGTTTTATACTCCGTCGAGCTAATTCTGATTATAATATTCCTGAGAGCAATATAATTATAGAAGCAGGAACTAGTGTGCTTATATCGATATCAGGATTGCATAACGACTGTAAGTACTTTAAGAATCCTGAGACATTCAATCCAGATCACTTCTCGGAGGAGAATATTGGGAAAATTCCTCAATATTCTTATTTGCCTTTTGGGACTGGACCACGCAATTGCATTGGTAAGTACCTACAAGTACCTACTTCGAAAGTAGCTACCCCTGTACCCAAAAGTAATTCTTTCAATTCTCAAAATATCTACCTTTGTATCATAAATCTATTTTTCATTTGTTTTAGGGTATCGTCTAGCGGAATATTTTATCTTAATTGCAGTGGCCACCTTCATCAAGAACTTCATTTTAAAACCCGGCGACCACAAAGATCATCAAATTACATTCAACAACGCAAACAGCATTACATTAGCCCCTATTGGTGGAGTTTGGGTGAAAGTGTGTAAACGAGAAAAATAACAGAAAAGAGACGAAATATTATTAAATAATATAATCGAATTTTTATGATGTACAATTTGTTAGTTGTGTACCTGAAAATTTGTTACCCATATGTATTGGCTAAGTTATTATTTAATATTATTTTAAATAAATTATTTCAATATTGCTACATTTTACGCTACCATCTCCTAGACTTTGTCCGATAGAATTCAGGCTAATCCGAAAATAGCGACCTGTAAATGTGAAAATTGATTTTGACACGAGGCTCTATATCTGAGCAGAAATTCAGAGTGCCTCTTGTATAATTCACAGCCTATATCCGAATTCGAACTGTCTGGCATCTTAAAATATGACAGTGTAAATTTTACTGTTGGATAATGCTTTTATTTAAAGTTCCATGACGCTTTTATGACCCGTCTGCTTTTATGAGGACATTAACAAACAGTTTATAACACATTTTACCTTATGCGAGCATTATATTTTAATAAATATGCATTCATAAACTTTATCCACATGTCATAATAATAAATGCCAAAAATGCAGGTGTAGCTTTAAAATGTACCTAAGTAGATATAGGTTTCCGTCTGGAGAAGGCATGCTTCAATAGAATGTTTCCTGCAACTTCAATCCCAAACGCAACGAACAAGTCTGCTTTCATTGGTTTGTATGTCGCGGCTGACGTGCTTTTGCAAACTTTGCCGTCGGGTTGTCCTCAGTACACTGTCGAATTGTAACCAAAGTTTGCCTTTTATGTAAAGACATGATTTGCTTTGTGAGGAGAGTTTGTAGTCAGAAATCAAACGATAGTGCATAGGTAGGTACCTATGCACTGTCGTTCAGTCAATATTTTAGATGCATAGACGCGCCGTGTTTAATAAATCGCATAAATAAGTAAAGGTTATTACGAAAACTATTTCTTATTTTTTATGAAGTCCTCGCAAAATATTTTCATTCAAGGATATGATCGTGGGCGGTGTATCATCACATGTCATCAGCCCCTCTTAAATTTAAAAGTCTTTTTCAGTGTGTGTGTCAGGCAGAGAAGTCACATACTATGTCTTGTGTAACCAGCGAAGCCCTTTTATGTTCCTACCGTACTTTATTGCCCAATTCCATTGTCCAGCTAAGCTTCAATCGAAGCCAGTAAATCCAGACAGGGGTTGTGAATTTATATAATTAATTACTGCTCCATAATGCCTTGCCGTGTTATAGTGCCCCAGAGCGTCGTATGCGCCCCTACAATGGATCCAATTGATCCAGCTGGTAGTAAGTTTGAATGACATTTTAAGAATATAATAGAGGGACAACGTCCCAGTTCGATAAATTAGGATACCGTGGAATTACAGGTATAAATACTTAAAATATTCTTTAAGATATTAAATAAACTTAATATTATGTGCATCGTCTATAGTATATGCTTTTATAGGTAGTCACTACGAGAGACTGTAATTTCGGCAATCATTCATTTCTTTTCTTATTAATATTTTTTTGATAAAATCCTCATCTTTCTATAAAGAAATTGAAAGGGCGATTTAGTTAAGCAGATTTTCCGTTTAATATTTCAAAATTAATGTCTAATCGATCAATCAGTGTCGATGGAGGGGGATCTAGTTGAGTGGCACTTACGATTGAAAATCTTTCTTCCTATTATAGAATGAATTTGACCATTGAATATTAGTTGACGTTGACTCTATAAACTTGAATAAGTAGTGAAAAATATACGTGATAAACTTCATAAAAAATGTAGGTTAGATTCATTCAGAAACCGTAAACTGACGCTAAAATTTTCCTGAAGTCATCGCTGTGAGGAGTTCATAAAAAATATGTCACATCATAAAAAATTTATCACTTTCCCTAGATCTCAAACCGCAAGCAAATACAAAACGTAACGCTACTTTATTTTATTACAATGCAAAGAGAAATGTTCCCTTTATCATAAAAAGAGCTCAAATATTTACATTATGTGCACATTTAAACAGAAATTAAAAGGTGGGAACAGAAAATGGGCCCGAGGCAACGGGCGTCGTGCTTTATCTACATCGCAACCAAATTAACTGCGCGTCTGTACTCTACCTAACCTCCGTCACAGATTAGCTTATATTTACTGCTATCCTAGGTGCTTAGCTACTACGAGTAAAACTGACTCTTCGTCGATAAAATTGAATACTATTTTGAACAAATAAGTAGTATGCATGAAGGTGTCTTTCAAATTAATTTCTGCAATCCAATGATATTTTCCGCAGGCAATGTTATTTGGATTTAGGAACTTCAATTTTCAAGGGCATACAGAGTTATCAAAACCTTTCTCTGAGGAAATTTACAACAAAGGATCATGAGAAACATTTATGTTTATCGTGAATAAGCGACGCCCTATCGCATTGAAATACCTACAGTCAACCCACAGTTCCAATAATTGACGTAGTGAAATAAGGAAACAACGCATCTATCCTTATACGAGAAAACAATTCAGTGTTTCAGTTCCAAGTTAGGAGTTTACAATCGCCCGTTGTCCAAATACATCAATGTCTAGCAGAGAGGGATTAGGTCGAAAATCAATAGTTTGGGGAATGATATTAACCATCAAGTGGATTAATTGATCGAGTGGCCCCGGAACTTGCCCCAATTTACAGCAAATGGTAGGTCTACGATTACGGGGTGTACAGATACTGCGGGACAGTCTTATAGGATAGTAAGTTTCTAATTTATATTTTACATAGCACTTTTAACCTCTTTGCCGTTTAAAAATTGATAAATACAAAGCATTTTTACTTGTAAGTAGTAAGTAGTAACAAAACCTTACTACAAAAGAAAATGAAGCTCCCCTCAATGTTCTAAAATTTTGCCACATCCTGTAGTATACATTTATGTATAATGTAGGTAATATTTTGGTTTTCGGGAGTAAAACAATGATGATTAAGTATACTTACCTACTTACATAGAAATGCAATTTATCGCGTTTAAAGAAATGTAAATGAGGTAGAAATTACTTATTATGAGTATACAGGTGAGCTCTAAACAATAAATAAAACTGTGACGTAGGATAATAAAAAGCATAATGAACCAGACTAAATCGGTTCCTAGCGTGACAAGCTATAACACAACCTTATAGAAGTTTTGACATTATACAAAATTGTGTAGTAAAACTACCATCATGAAGGTTTATCATGAAGCTATTAAATTACTAGCCCCCCGTAGCTTTGTGCTCACGGTACAGTCACTAACAAACTTTTTCTTGGTTATAAAAAAATCGCTCCAACGAAACTCTTCAAAATTGTAATTTTATCGTTCCAAAATTAAAACGAAAATCAAAAAGTTACTTTTAAAGTGATTCCGGTTAAAATACAGGGGGGTTATTCCCGTTCGTTTTTTGACTGCGAGTATTCGACGAAAAAACATGTGCATTTATAATTTTAGGACTATGAGTTTTATGCGTGATTACAGGTAAATGTTTAATCAAGTAGAGTGCAATAATGTCATTCTAGCGGAGGTATTGACACGTCTGCTGGGAAATCAGCGGTTTCACACGAGCGATCCTAACTTTGTAGGTACACCTATGTAGCAGCAAACTGTATTGTACTTATTCATAGCTTTACATAAAATATTTGCTTTGTCACCTAGCTGTGTGAAACTACATTATTTGATTCACAAACATCAATTTAAATTAAATAGGGTTAAGTACACTACTCAAAAGAGTCTAGGGAACAAGCAAACTACTCCAATTGATTTATGAAAATACGCAAAAAAATTTACTGACCACTAAAATTTATAAATGTAGGCTGAATAAGGAATAAATTAATTTGTTCCAAATAAAGAAAAAATAAAAAAATAGCAAAAGCTTTTCAAACTATGCAGGGAAAACCTAACTTGGTCGCAGAGTAAGAGGTTTGTTTGCTTAGATTGTTGACCAATTTTGTCAAGTATCGATTTCTTTTCTAGTAAATAACCAATCCCGCCTACTTTTTCGAGATTTTGGACACTCGAAGTGTTATGTTACGTCGTCATTTAACGCGGGAAGAGATGCTTAGGGCTGTGGGAATGTTGGAAACTGGACGCAGTCAACGCGATATTGCGGACGCTGTTAACACACATCCAAGCGTAATTTGCCGATTATGGGCACGCTACAGAGCAACAGGAGATGTAGCCGAACGTCACCGAGGAAGATACAGGGTAACTACCCAGAGGCAAGATCGATTTCTGCAAAATGCTGCAAGAAAGCAGCCCCCGATTACAGCTCGCCAGTTGATTGGAAGCCCCCAGTCCCTGCACCAAGTTGTTATCAGTGACCAAACTGCCAGGAACTGATTACATGAAGTCAATCTTCACGCTCGTAGACCATTAAGAGTTCCAGCTCTAAGCCGTGGAAATCGAGGGCTTCGTTTACTGTGGGCTAACGCATATTTGCAATGGACCGACAATCAGTGGGCCCGTGTTCTGTTTTCCGATGAGTCTCGCTTCGGATTTAATCCTGATTCTGGGAGAGTGCGTGTTTGGCGAGTCCCTAGTCGCCAAAGTCGACTCCGAAATCCTCAGGAAGTTCATCCTCACCAACGCGGAACGATCATCGTGTGGGCGGGAATTTGCCTGGGTAGAAGAACTGATCTCGTTTGGATACGAGGCAATTTAAATGCAGAAAAATACTTCGAGCAGGTCGTGCGCCTCATGGTGATCCCTAACCATCAGCAGTTCGGCCAGGATTTCATATTCATGCAGGACAATACACGCGCACACACCGCCAGGCAGGTGGTGAATGTGTTCTGTACGCACAATATCACGTTATTAGAGTGGCCTGCTCAGTCTGCAGATCTCAATCCGATGTAGCATGCATGGGATTTGCTCGGGAAAAAAGCTTTTAGTGATCTTCCACAAAATTTGAACACAGGAGAAGAACTCTTTTCGCATCTATCCAGAGTATGGAGTGCTATTCCACAGGCAACAATTGATAACATGATACTCAGCATGCCACGCTGATGTAAGGCCGTGGCTAATGCCTTGGGAGGTCCGACAGATTATTAAACATCTTCAAAGAATGTTTTTTTTATTTAATTTTCACGTGCGTGTCAGTTTTTGTTATTTACAGAATTTTTATTTTTTGGTTTAGGCACTATTTTTGTTTTTCTTATTAAATCTTAATTTTTTTACTTGCACGCTTTTTATTTAATTACATAATTGAAATCAAGAATAAATTAGGCTTCTATTGATGTATAACATCTAGGACAAAAATAAGTTGAAATAAAAATATACACTAAAATACCCTTGTTCCCTAGACTTTTTTGAGTAGTGTATATGACGGATATGACGCATATACCTACCTAGGTAACTTACAAAATTCTAAGCGGTCATGGTCGATCTATTTATTGAGTTCATATCAACGTTGCCCTTGAACCGAGTCAGATGAATAGGTAGTATTTGCACAAGAAAAGGAGGGAGAGTTTGACATTTTATATAAAAAAATGCCCAAAGTTTCTAAAGCAGCCCCCTTAGCATAGCGATGGTCTAGGCTAAGGGGGCAGATAATTTATTACATAGGTACTTATATATATATACAGGGTGTAAAAAGATGTCTACCGAAGCCGAAAGGGGTAGGTAAAGCATCCCAACACACAACCAAATCCAAAAGGATTTTCCGAAAAAATCAATATATCCGGAGAAAACAGCGTTTGAAGATTACTGTTTGCGTATGTACTGGGCGCGTTTTTATAAGTAGATTGCTGGATTTTGAGTTTTAATAGTTATTTTCTTTTATAAATGCAATTATTAGGTAGGTATGGTCTTATTATGTTGTACTAGTGGTAAATAACTAGAAAATAAAATAAAAAGCCGTAGCTTAGTCAAAAAAATTTTTGCGTTTTTTTTTCGCTAAATATGTTCAGAATCATGGTCTGATTGAAACCCCTCAGTTTTCGGTAGCAGTCTTTTTACACCCTGTATATTATATTTTTTTTCTCTTTGAGGCGCACTTAAAATTCTTTCACCACACTGGTTCAAAAGAACTGGTGACACGATAAGAAGATCGAAAAAAGTTTAGCAATGAAATGGTCAAATTAGTTATGTTTGATGTCACAATATTAGACAGCTAATTTGCTACTACGAGAATATTTCACCCAACGTCTCTCTCAAGTCTCCAAAAGTTATAACTGTGATTTGGTTTCGTAGCCAAGAGCTACGTATTCGTAGCTGAGTGCTACGGATAATTTGTAGAATCCTGAATACAAATAATAAAATTATTATAAGCATCCACTCTTGATTTACCTACCATTTAATTAAATATCTATTGTACAGATATTGCAACCCAACAGTTACGAGGATTCGAGAACCTTCTAATTATGTAACAAGAACAAAAGTACAAATTCGAAATTCGTGAATATTCGCATGATTTTTGAAACGTAATTAATGCCTAGCGAGTTTAGCTTCGCACGTAATTACACTCGGCAAAGTTGCGAGGTACAGCAAAATCTTGTTTAGCTTGTAGTATGTAGGTATTTACAAAACAAATTAAAAGTTATCGCAAATTTTTGTGATATTTCTGACAAGTACAAACGTAGGTAACTACCTAATCTCCTTTACAAAGTTAATTAATTTTCTGTTGAATGTCATCTTAATATTCTCAATGTTGTCCATTCAATATGTCTCTGTGTCCTAGATATTAGGATTTGTAATAATAAATCTGTAATATGATATCTATGTGTGTACCTAAATAAATAAATAAGTTTGATACTATCTACAACTCCAAATCGCAAAAAAAACATAATCAATCAATAATTTTATCTTTGCCACTATGAAGGAATCCTTGCTAAACAAATGTAACAAAGCTACGTACCTACATTCGATAAAGGTACGGAGCAAAAGTCAAAGTATCCACTACGCCACCAATGTCTAGCTCCCCACACCTTATTATCTCAAGTTAACTTTTCACCTTTACCCCCATTGTAAATGTACTTTGTCCATATTCTTTCAACTTGACACCTCCCCTTAGACCTCGGAGGATTGTGCTAAGAGCTTTTGAAACACAATACCTACTTACATTACGTAAAAACCTACTTTGTCGAGCCGAATAGATCATTATTGTCAAGGAAAAAAGATGTATATCTTAAGCTTCATGTAAATTAGTGTGAATCACTTAATCTTATGCTAATCGTTTTCAACCACTCTTCAACTAAAAGGCTACCATGTGTACCTACCTATATTTTACTACTATTTTAAAATACAAAGAATTATGTTCTATGTATAAAAGTTTTGTAATGTAGTTATGAGCCGCATTGGTAGAGTGGGATACAATAATTTGGAATTATTTTATAAGGCAGCGATGGGCTACAGTGGAATGCGAGTAGGTACTTACTACTTGCAAAAAGCATGATCTGAATGTAATTTAGACGTGCCTCAAACTAGGTACAAATACAAATATTGAATATAAGCCTCTCTTCTACCTCCAGAGCTGATCAAAAGTGCTAAAGCTTAGCTATACTAGCAGTGTAGCTAAGCTATATATATATATATATACATACGCTAAAAACTCTCCTTAAATAATTTACAGGATTTTGAAATCATCTTGCCCTAATCAGCATGTTAGTGAGAATTTCAGTAATAATCCTAAATTTACTATTCGTAAATAAACAGTGGACAGAATAAACTTGAAATTTTGGAATCGAGACGAATGTTGAGAGTAAACCCCAGGAGATTACCGTACCAAAATAAAAGCTACGAGTAGTGCAATTCGACAGAAAATATGTCCCGTAAAAAGGTTCACATCAAGCCTAACGATGCATAGGAATAAACAGCTTATTCTTTGAATTCTTAATTAGCAGACAAATTATTTCGCTGCATAAACAACGGTCAAGCTAAACTTGGTCCCTTCGGTCCCTCGGCCGGGTCCCATAGGGTAATTAACGCGGCTATTGCTCCCACCGAGGTTATTTCAGCCCGAATTGACCGCAGATGAGCACAATCTACTTACAACAGGAATCACTAACTTTCAACCTTAATACCGAGAAGGTTTGAGACTTGAACGACTTCTGACTGGCCAGATTTTAAATGTATTGGTAATTGAAGTTCCTCGAAATTTTAAACAACGTTACAGATTCTCATGTAAGAAACTGATTTTTCATTTCATGAAAGATACAAAGGCCTTGGAATGAATACCTACTCCAACATAGGTAATAGCCAACCTTTCCACTATGAATACCTAGTCGCTGAATGGTGCATTAATTAAGTTCATGTCCCCTGGGGGTCAATAGCAACCAAAACAAAATCGCACGCTTGCCCGCTGCCGACGTTTTCAATTTGGAATCCATCAGGCTCCACATAAACCGAGACTGGGATTTCCAATAACAGTTTACGAGGACTCGACACAATGAGTCATCAGTTACACAAAGCCGGTAATTCAACCAGGACGTCGCCATGTTATCCGGATATAGCCAGTTTACCCGACAGCTACGTACTAGCCTTTACCTACTAATACCTACAGGGTTCCGTTCTTGGCGATTGAGATCGCGCCGCTCGTCGTACACATCTACAGCGGCGATTCACAACGTTAAAAGAGATTTCCTCTCTGAATGATGAAGAACAAAACGAGAAAGAAAAACACAATTGCATTAATTTTAACTCTTCTGCGTATTAAACCAAAAGAGTTTCAAGATACTCAAGTAGTAACCTATAGGTAGGTAGGTAATTTATTCATTTAGGTACCTAAGTAACTTACAAATCTGTAAATGTCCGCTGTCTTCGATCCGCTGAAACGAAGTAAAATCCTAGGTGAGTAGGTACATCCTCTACATCGTATCAGCTTGTAAACCGTCTCGTGTCAAGAGCTTATCTCCAGTGAGTCAATGCAACCCACACCTACATCGCACCTATAGCAAATGACATTCGTCATTAAGATAGGATTACCCGCGTCCTGTGAGTTCCATTAATAGCTTGCAATTATACTAGGATTGTCAATTAAATCATGAGAAAGCTGTATAATCCCAGTTGCCTGGACACAATTATTCATCAGTGAAACAAAGCCCGTAATCCCGGCGTATTGACCAGTTTGGTGGCACCGGGGCGGCGGCGGCACGGCGTCGGCGTCGTGCCGCCAACGCACCCCGCTCGTGTCATCTTTATTTGCTATTCAATAACCCTAATGACAAAGGCATTTGGAAAAATTGCTTAGTGTTATGTTACCCTATTTACCTGCTCGTAGGTTAATTAATAAAAAATCTTATAGAAGGTAAGATAAGGTAAGGGGGAGAGCTGCAATGTAGTAGGTACCAGTACCTAAAGGTTTAAAATATTGACAAGCTTTAGCCTTATGATGCTCACCGTTTTAGATTATATAGGTACATATTTCTGATCATTGATATATTTCGTAATTCACGTAGCATAAACGTGATTTTATCTCGCATTTTTTGGCCCCTCCTTTCAAAACTCGCAGTAGTCTATACAATGCCCGAGCCACTTCCTAATCCAATCCTATCCCACTGAAGCATTTTTCACGAGGCACGAAGTGGCTATTCCATTCCTGTATAATCCATCTCAAAACGGATAAATAAAAAATAACCTGAAGTCTAGCAGTTTGGAAGGCTTTCTAGTAAATGGCCATAAAAATATTTCATTTCTGGAATTGTTTCGAGTCAGGAATAGCGCCAAGTGACAGTTAAACTGATGTGTTCTGCTCCGGAGGTTGGAGGGTACATTTATTAAAACGTCCGAGTTTAAAACGGGACTAGACAGATTCATTCACATAATGATAACGCTTTTGAACACGCCAGAACACGAGCCAAATCTCTCCGAACAAGTAGCTCAAGTTTCTAAGTAGGTTGTCTACTTAGACTGCTTAGAAGATTAGCTAGACTCTAGCTAGTCTTCTAGCTGCTAGAGCAATAAGCTAGGTTTATTAGAGTTTATTTCTAAAGCTCACCAAATGTTACTTGCAGAGAATACTATATTTGTCCATAATATATATGATTTGGAAATACTATGACTAGGTTAGATTCACATTTCAAATTATTGATTGCGGACGTCCGGATCAATCCCTGGATGCCATGTCCGGCCGGATACTGGATATTGAACTTTGTACCTATTGTTACCTATACTTCTCTACGTAATATAGACCCTGTGCACAGTTTAGCTATAGGTACCTATATTTATGCATTTAGCTATCATACCTTCCACTAATTGTAATATTGGTAGAGATATAGATAGAGATATAGAGCGAGCCGATTCATTTTTTACCTATTTTGTTCTAAAATTTATCTGACTTTTGAAAATAAAACCTAATGCTTAGGTAGTTCGATACTTAGATATAATGTTTTTTTTGTTAACACTTAGAGATTGTAAGTTTACATAATATGTTCTAACCCTACATTATGGCAACGTAAGAATGTAGAGTGTAGCAATCCATTATTTCCAAACGTGCTGCGAAAGAATTGGATTCGAGAGTGCAAACTAAAACTATGCACATGTGGCGGGATAGTCTGTAAACTACGTCTGATAGTATGTTGTGCCCTCACCTTCCGACTACGTGACTAGACTGCTGCTGTGGGGAAGAAATTCGATTGGCCGCGCGGCTACCCCGCCCGATCATGCCGAATCAATTTGAGATTAGATCTAAATTTCATATGAAATTGTTGTTTTTACGAGCACTGTCGACCTAGATTAGCTTGTTTGGTTGATAGGTTTTAATTGGGGCAAAATTAGCTTTATTCTTATAACAGATGACAAAATGTAGGTCACAGAACTATATCTGTAGGTCGTACCTAGTACAGAAATGTAAGTCCAGTACGCACAGCCGATCTTTAGCTCTTCTTTCTTCTCTCATCTCTTGAGACTGGAAGATGTAGCGAGACTCAGAAGTGGGATTCCATTGTAGAATCTTAGATTATCTCATTATCAGTGGTTTGGTTTACAAGCGATATGAAACAGAAAGTGAAATCTTGATAATAAATCTAGCAAGACGTAACCGAATCAGATTGATGATAGACAATTTCAATTTGAGTCAAGTTATCGTAACCGACATCAGGAGCCCGTGTCGGCCGGTGTTACAATATCAACTTACTATTAATTCAACAAAGGGTCTTAATATGCATTATAATATCCGTGGCAGCTGTTTCAAATTAACCCTAAACTGTTTGATTAATTTTCGACCCTGAGATTCTGACAAGATCATATTATACATACATAAGAAGGTGTATGTACATGGAAACTACATAAAGGTGTATCATCGGAAGATAAACTGTTCAATCCACGTTCAATCACAATCAAAGTGTCATGGTGTCCATTTTTCAGTTCAGATTTATTTTATTTTTCTCGCTCAGACTATCGGCCTATAGAAAGTCTACATTCTGTGAAGGTTCCATCCAAGATAATCTCTTGAAAACATGAACTTTGATGTCATCTGCAATCACGAACCGCAATAAAGCTTACACAGCCTATCCCTTTTTCATTCGGAAGTTTAAAACTTTCCCTCAAGGTAAATAAAGTATTTTTTGCCGCCACGAAAATTAGTCATCCCCAAGAGCCACGAGCGGTGTGAATGCAAATCCGATTTGAGTAATGAAACAGGACTAATTAAAAAGTCGAGAGAAAAATTGCGGGAAAACAGTGTCTTGTCAAGGCGCCGTTTATTTACTTTCACAGATTTATTTCTCCGCTAATGGGGTTTAAAAAGAAAGTTGTTAATTTATGTTAATGTAATGATGTTGCTTTTAGATACGGTTTTCGAGTTTATGAGCAAATATATGGCTGGAGGATGGTATGATAACGTTACTTCATCAATTTCAATTTAGCTTCGACTAACACGAAAGGTCCTCCTGAGATACCTACTAGGTATTCAGTGAACACAATAAGCGTCTCGCAACAAAATGCCAATGCAAACTGAGTCGGTGTCGGCATTACTTGCCACTACCTAAACAGCAAACTAAACGGCAAAATCCTCAGGCAAATCAGTGACATAGTTCCAAAATGCTAGTTTTCAGGTTTTTGTACCAAAAACGCATCTAGTCTGGGCTTTATTGAACTATTTAGGTACTTTTCACGTTTTTCATGCATTTGGTAAGTAATTAAAACAAAGATTGTGATTGGGAAAGAATAAAGTTATTTATTCATTGAATTAATATTATTGCTGTTATGATAATTTTGTGCTTGGTACTATTGTTGTAACTATTATACTTTTTATTATATTATTTATTTAACCTCTATAGTTAAACTAGAGACAATCAAATTAGTTCTGCTCACAGAATACATTACCTACACAAGACGAAGAAAATAGAATAATAATAATACTTCCAAAAATCATTCGATCCATAAAATCCATAAAAAAACATTATCTTGATCTATCAATTCATACGCTCTATCACATAAACGACACGTCACACGAATATTCAAGTTACATACAATACAAAAATAGTAAATTCTGTAAATAAATATCATTTTGTTTCTACAAACAATCGTCAAAAATCATGGTACATCTAAATTAATGGATAATCAAAAGAATCGAACTAAACCATTAAATTTTATACGTAACAATATAAAGTTATACTTAACTCTACAGAATAAGTATACAAATCATATTTTTAAATGATATTGATTGGATGATGAAATGAATAATAGACTAACTAAACATATTGATGTAAATGAAACATTTTTTAAAGTGGGACATCTAAGAACTATATGATATTCTGAACGCAAAAACCAAAGATAAGAAAACGTAATATCTATGGAATAAAGCTGACATTTGA
Organism: Epirrhoe tristata; assembly: GCA_951394285.1. Classification (NCBI taxonomy): domain Eukaryota; kingdom Metazoa; phylum Arthropoda; class Insecta; order Lepidoptera; family Geometridae; genus Epirrhoe; species Epirrhoe tristata. Next base: position 5,156,682 of record OX596146.1, read on the forward strand.
ACGTCTAATATCCAGACCACGACAGATTTTTCATACTAAATTAGTAAAAATTACACAGAACAAATTCATAAAGAACACCAATAAGGTTTAAAGTGAATCTGTTCTTGTACAGTCGACAATATCAAGTAGAATCACCAAGGACTGCCTCAAAACGTTCAACCCTACTAAATAATGTTAGTAAGAAAAAAACTTGACCCACCTACGGCCATACTAAGCCTATGAGTTACGTGGTAACTCGTGGGAAGTTCTCACATAGAGGTTGGCGACCAAAAGTTCATTTCTCTAAGCTCCGAAGGCTTGGGGCGGATGGTAGGTTTAGCCGATCGAGCTCGTTGGGGCGTCGCTTCGAGTATTTTCGACTGAGACTCCTTGCCTTTCGGCGCTGGACCGAGGTTCTCCACTGATTCCACCAGAATACCACCTGTGGAGGTAAAACAGTTTAGTACCATGATACTGGTTTCTGATACCCACAACATAGGCCCTATGACATAGGGTATCCTATTGTGGGGTAAGGGCTATTTTTATCACTGTTGCGAGTTATTTATTTATTTATTTAGATTAGAAGCCTAGCATCTTAGGCAAACAATAATATGAATAGAAAGGAGTCTGATATACTAGATTTGAATTGAAAAGTTTGGTTTATTAGGCTCTGCGGGCAGAACCCTTCCTATCATTCTTAAATTACAAAACTATTAATAATATCACAATATGAAGAATCGTAAGAGTTTTATGATGCTGATGTGATCTAAGCGGAAGGAACAGATATAAATAACTACAATAGACTACTGAGTACCACAGATTACATTGTATCGGCACTACAAACATATTGATGTTCACCACACATGTTTTGGAGTTACATTGTTGATATTGTTTTTCTCATTGGACATGTATGATCATATGATCATCTATAGTACAATGACATCATTAAATTATACATTGTGACGTTTACTACATTCAATAAATATGAACAAGCAGTTTACATAATAATATCTCTATTAAATTTATTTTTTCAGATTTTATTTACGGGTCTTTGAAGCACTCGTAGTATATGCTCAGTCGTTCTTGATTCTTGATAAATCGTCAAATGTAAGCAAACGGTCTGACCGGCCAGTAAGTGGAATGGTGACCGCCTAGTAGCATTATCATCTGAGGCCTCCTTGCTTCGGAGGGCACGGGACATTGTCGGTTCCGTTTGTGTTATGTGGCCTAAAAATTCCGTCATCAGAGTTGGCTTAACTCAACTTACTTTTAGACAGACATTTATCTATTCTTACAGGCATCCTAATGAGGTTGGGGTGTTATTATTGAAAACTGACCTTGCAATCGGTTTTCCAATGCATCTTCCTCGCATAGTGTCGAGGTGGAGGTAGTGAGATCCTTCTTATAGCCGAGAAGTGCAAGTGAAAGCCACGAGCGGTTGTGTTCCGAGTCTTGTATCGGCTCGAACGGAGATGTGAAGAATCTGAAAATAACCGTCAATCTTTAGATAAGTATTAGAATGACGAACCGCGCGCCGGCCACAAAAAATAACAAGTCAAGTGAATTTATCAATTTGTCAGTTTTGTGCCCGCAGCGGATAATGGTTATAATACATATGAGATACAAGGCAAGATAACTCTAAGAGCCTTATCACACTAGCGGTTGACGAGCGGATTCAAAGCGGAGAGGTCGCGCGACGGATTCGCCGCGGTTGCGCAACGGTAACGCTGCGGTCGCGCGGTGGATACGCCGCGGATTAGCACATGTGAACTCTATTTAATCATCCTAGAAACACTGTTCCGTACTAACCATGAAACAATCTATGGACTGTTTTGCGACTGCGCACTTCGCACTGTGTCGATTTGACATGTAAATGTGTCGTGACGCAAAAATCTAACACTTTTTTCGTATAGCCCCCATCCAACACCGTCCGAAAAGCAACTTCGTTCCAATAAATATAAATCTATAGCAAGGTAAAAACAAGATAGTAGAACATTCGAGGTAGGCATTATCTACAGAAAGTTCTCCTTGAAAAAAATATAACAATCGAAATGTCAAGGGAATCGACAAAGCGTTGTGCAAGTCTACCAATGTCATGATCAAAGAAACATTTTCGTGGTTCGGTTGTACTACTTCGTCTTGGAATGTTGTAATGGAACCGGTCAATAACCGCAGCTGTCGCCGAAGGTTATGTTTTGTTGATAGTAATTGATTTTCCAAAAACTTAATGGTTTTGATGCTTTGTGTTCCGTTCATTGCTGCGTACGACATTACTTTAAAACCAAGTTGACTAATGGCACACTGATGTTTTCCATAACGATTGAAATGGCTATTAATGAGCTAATTAAGTCAAAGCAGGAACTCTCCTATTGTCAATGTCTATTAATAAATTCTAGCTAGAGTGACAAATTCATTCGCAGAAAATAACACGCGTATCCGTACATAACGAGCCAAAATATGAATTATGATTAATTTAAGCCCGGAACCCTCAAATATTAAATTAGGTAAAATTAGTATACTGGGCGTTATATGAAATCTTAATCCAAGCACTTTTATGCGCCATAGCTTAAATTTCGTAGCGCGGCGTGGTTGGTACGCGTCCAAAGCGAAATAAATCTAAAAGCTAACCTGTTAAGAGTTCATTTTCCTACGACTAGTGGGGCTGGATTTTGGCGACGCGGGCAGGGTTATCGAGCCGCGGCGCGCGGCGTGGTTGCGATGGTACGCGTCCAAAGCGAAATAAAACCAAAAGCTAACCTGTTAGAGTTCATTTTCCTCCGGCTAGTGGGGCTGGAGTGCGGAGACGCGGGCAGGCTTTTCGAGCCGCGGCGCGCGGCGTGGTTGCGATGGTACGCGTCCAAAGTTGCCGCGTCTTCTTCGGGCGATGCGACGGTGAAACCACGCGGGGAACGGTTCGATGATATCATCTGATGTGCCACCTGAAATATAAGGGCTTTTGTCAGTCTTACATCTCAGGAAAACAAATTAGACATTGACAGAGATATTCGTTTATTAACTGCATAAGCACACATACACAGAAAAAACAATACAGCAATCAATGAAAAGGAAGAGACGTTTTAGGTACATGTAAAAAAGTTAAAGATTAACAGATTGCTATTCTAAATTTTTAATTTAATCTTATCTAAAGGATGTTTGAGTAGCTACGACGAAAGGTGTAAATAATACGTAAAATTGTGGTTTTTTTTTTATTATATTTTGTTTACAAATAAGTAGTCATACTTACTGCAAAGCTATAATGGCAATGCATCAAATAGTATGTCAAAATGTTGGTTATAAACTAACTTCCGGAGATATGGAAGAAAAGTTACGAAGACTAATAACTACTACTATTTAAAAATTATGCAATCGAAACCTGCCATAGCGAGTACCTATATTAATTTGAATTTAAAGTCTTATTTACTGCAAAGCATTATCAGAACTCAATATTAATTATCTTCACATAACCCAATGATCTCCCAACCTGATTCGAAACTACACTAATCTTCCTAGAACGATAGCACGCCCGAAGGGCATGTACGTACAATCTCACATTTGCGGTTAATTAACGGTTAGCTCAGTTAATTGGCCTAGAAAATGCAAGCGTTAACTAGGAAACTGGGCAAAACAATTTGCAATGTGGTAGTGTAGGAAGCCTTTTAATGCAATGACATAGCACAAAAAGTATGTCAGACACTTGTTCTGAACTAGATTCTTCCTTCAGACTATTTGTAAAGATAATAAGTACAAATATGTAACTTACAACCATTAGGTTCACACCGGACAAAACTATAACTAAACGCTTCGATCGTTCGCTAACTAAACTTGAATGGTGCAGCCTTTTCCCTTACCCAATTGGTAGACTTGACACACCCACAAATGCAAATTATTTAAACCCGTTTTGTGTAGACTGTGGAAAGAACGTTGACATTTACTGTAAAATTCATGTTTTTATTAAGCGCTGACGCAATTGTGCAGTGTAGGAAATCATGGAATGACCAGCATATTGATGCAATGTCATCAGAAATTTCACTAGGATAGCATTACAAACGTGACGTTCACGTTATTACTCATCGCTTATCTAAGTTACAATAAACGCGTGATAACCTGCAAGGGAAGCAGGTCGCACAAGTTGAAGTAGGTAAAACAATAAGCTGTGGCCCCTATGCGAGCGAAATGCTGCTATGCGTTTTGTAAACAAAAACATTGATATCCTGTTTTTATAAATATGAAAGTTTATTTGTTTTTCAATTACTTCTAACCAGTGAACGGAGTTGGATGAAACTTGGAATAAACGTAGGATGAAAAATGTTGGTCCCACGCGATATTTAGGTATATACGTTTGTATGTACCCCTAGTACCAAAAATCCGTGTCATAGTTTTTTTTGAATGTCATTGATTCTGAATGTAACTTCGAACAATGAGCATGAGTTCACTAAGTGAAACATGTAGATGGCGTTACCGGTGCTATAACCGATAATATATGAGCTTATCAAAAATTTCGATTGTGACGACATGGATTCTGTGGCCGAATGGTAAGCCACTCCGGCTTTAGGAGGATCGTCTGATCGTTGCGGGTTCGAATCCCGTCGGAATCGAAAATTTTGATAAAACTTTTCATTTCTCAATTAACTTAGTTGTTGGCAAACTGTTGAGATAGTTTGTTTTAGTATTGTTGTTACCCTCAACGAGAGACAATGTATTTTGTTTACTTTCTACTAATCGCTCTGAGTTTGGCCACAAGCGGCGCGTAAATATCAGTTGTTTGACCGTCCGGCTTGACCTTGAATACTATCTCGTTGGGAATTGAACTTACTTACACCTATGATACAGAGGTCGTGAACACTACAGGGGGTATGTATGTTTTAAATAAAATGTTGTTATGTCTCAAGCAATAGTATTAAGATATCAACATGGCCTAATGCGGGCTACAGACCATCAGTTTTAACTGAAAAATCGAAAAAAAAAAATGAAAAAAAATAAGAACTGTACACTACAGTTGAAGTGAATCTTCAAAATATCATTAGATAAAACTGTTCATCATTAGCAAAGCATAATGTAGATACTTGTAGGCCGTAGGGTTAAGACAAAGTGGAAAATGCTAATTTTGTTGAAGTATCTAGGAAAATTCCATCTGTAACTCTGGACCTTCCCCAACATATAAATACAATGTTAAGAACTACGCAATAAAAACACGTATGCCACGACAGAAGACCAGCTACGACGTAGTTCGAATGAAGCAGTAAGAATTTACTGCTTAAAGTAGAGTGTAGAAATGCGTAATAATTAGTTAATGATTAGATTATAATACAAAATCAAGTTTGTTTTTCTTTTAAAAGTATAAAAATCTGTCGTCATTTTGCAAACAAAAAAAAACAAAATTGGTCTATCATGCGGGTTAAAGCTGAACGATTTCTCTAAAATAAGCCGAACTACGACGTACGTATTACACAGTGACAATTTGTAGAGTAAATGCCATGCATAAGTAATAGAAGTTACTATAATAGAAAGTCTATATGAAATGTCTGACCTTGACAATGGAGTTGCCGCAAGCGGCGCCCTCGCCTTTGAACCCATCGTCGACGCCAGCCGGCTTCGGCTTCGATGACGCGGGGTTAACTTGAATAAACAAAAACACTTTATTTTACCAAATATACCACCCACATTTATTGTGGAACATAGGTTATCTGGTAAGAGAACTCTAGACGTATTCCGAGATTGCAACCCGCTGCTGGGCCTGTATACACATTTCTGTTGCTAATAGTCACTACAAGCACCAACATACCGTAAGATTCAATATATCCTTAACTTTTTTTATTTAAAATCACTAAGCTCTGTCGCCAAGCTTAGATTACAAAATACAGATTACAACTACACATGAAAGAAATTCTAACCCAACTGTATTTTCTGGTATCGTAAGAAGGAAGTTACAATCAAATTTATATAACCCATTTACCGTTCAAGTTCCTGGTTGACTAGTTTTGGCATCAAAATCATTCTCAGTCAGTGACAGAGATACTCTTAATAAATAAAAGATATCTCTAATAAAAATAAGTGCAATTAATGTGTCTCTTTGTATAGGTAAATGTACTAACAAAGAAATTTCGCAAGTTCAAGCCATTCTACAAATCCAATGCCAGACCATTCAAATTCTAAAATATCTCGGTACTTACCGGCTGTGTTGATTGGCGCGATGCCGTGCAGTACTTCTTGGCAAGGCTTGGTGTGTTTAGACCAGTCTTTCTCCTTGACGATATTGTACACGCTCGCCGCTGTAACCTCCTTGGAACTTTCGCTGAACACTTTGTTCAAGTCTTGCTGTTGATTGGGCTTGCTAAACAAAGCATCTGTCTTCGGATAGCGGATGTAGAAGAATGAGTCCTCGGGTGCTGGCGGTGATCCCGCAAACGGCTCGAACTCCCTGTTGACAAGACGCGCGATCGGTTAAACGTAATGCTTCTAACAAGTTGCGCTAGCGACCTGCAATCGATTATAATCCATTACTAGTAAAGGTTAAAGAGCAAGCGCAACGTCAGAACTACTATGAAACTTATAGAATCTAATACCAATCATAGTAAATTACAGGACACTCACAACAAAACTGTGTTAATCTGAGCGACCCTTTTCCTAAACATCGTATGGAATGCAGCTATATCTAGCTTAAACCGCTTTGAATGAGATAGATGCACCTGCAACCTAATTTTATTTATAACTCAATCCAGACGAGTACTGACGTTCAGGCGCAATTAAAAGATGGCGTTGGTATATTCACTGAACACAAATGTTACAAGCGAACTGAAACTACTAACGCACAGTTGTCGCGTTTTATACATCTTGTGGAATTAAAGAGTACTATCTTATCACGATAGTGCTAACGATTGAAAACAAGTTGAAAATAAACACAATCCGAAGGTATGACGTCACTTGATTTGACCAATGGAGGCGTTACATTGTCGCACTCCCTCTTAAAGCACATGACACAACAAGTACCTAGGTACCCCTGTATATGCGTAGGCTGTAGAGGTTAAAGACAGTATTATTCAGAAAAGCAAACACGCAATTTTGCTTTTGGCACGCGTTGCGTACATAGTCTACAAAAACTCAACTAATATTAGACTTTTAGGGTGTCGTTACACTAGTCTGTAGGTAGATGTGAATGGAACTTTCCGGGTGGGTGGGGAGTATCAATTGAAACAGGAATGAAAATTACTTTGAGTGGACGGGAGTAACGATACAAGTATGACGAGTGTAAACGACGAGTTACAAATATAAACACGGATTATTCCATTACATCAGCTGCAAACATGATATGTTTCGATTTCTTCGAGTGGTTGTGTTGTTATTAGTTTTTTCTTTTTGTATTTTTCTCTGTTGTATGTACCTATTCCAAATTTTAGTTAACTTTCATTCTGTTCCTACCTTTCTTTCGCTAAGCTACCTCTAAACGTGAGAACCTATAATTGGCTTTCTGTTTATATAAATTCACCTAATTAAGTTAATTTAGCTGTTGGTTTTCCTAATAATAATAAATAAATAAATTTATAAATATTTTTATCTGATTCACATATCGCTAGTATGGAATAGCTTTCGTGCAAGAATAAAACCGTTCTAATTCTAGTTGACCGGAGAAAACTTCCTGCAAAACCTACACTGCTATCTTTTAGCGAAAAATATATCAAAGATATAGTAGGAAAATTACAATTTCAAAGAAACTTAACTATGCAAACTAGACGACTCTAACGAACGTAATCACAAGCAAGTGTATATGCACGTGTCAACTGTGACTGATAAAAAACGTGATACGAATAGAAAACATTATACCTAATAGCACTCAGGAATTACTCAGTACAAATTCGTGGACAATGTTATCATTTAGGTGAGACGCGACTGGGAGAAGTGACCATACAGCGATCGTTTGGCCAGATGAAGATTGACTGGATATGATACCGAAACATTCCGGTGTACGTGAGGTTCCTCAATAATGTTTGAAAATGGAATTAAGAACGTTTCAAAAATAAAAAGTCCGTGGACACAGCATCAGTGGTGATACTGTATGTACCCCTTATCATAACAAGCGGAGTATTAAAAACAAGGACCGATAAAGCACAGCGCGTGGGGTTACAAAAAATAGGTAGGCATACGTAATCGTACCAGTAATGAATATTGACATTTTGGATTATCAGTTAGTGTTGCTGAGGGTAAATAGAATTGCAATTGATAAAGGAAATATAGCTAAACAACAGCACGTTTTCAGCAATCTCATTCTGTTATATAAATAGTTATTGTGTAGGTAGTATTGTAATACCTGTACGTAGACGTACCCTAGTAGATTATAAAATTAATACACATGATTTTTGTGATTTCAGTCGGGTGAAGGGAGAAGTCTGGTTTCTCCATTATGTTTCCAGGTGGTTTACAGGCAACAAACTTTAGTCTTTGCAAATAGCATAACGTGAACATAACTCATTCCTATCAATATTGTGTCGATCTTCAAATGAGAAAGTCGAAACAAAGAAAATTATAGCGATAATGCCGAAAAGGAAGAACAATATTTTGAGTTACGACCTCTGTGGCGCAGTGGGTGAAACCCAGCTTGGGACGCAGAAGGTTGCGGGTTCGATCCCCGCCGCGGGATAAATGTATGTATGATCTGCAAATATTTATCTCGGGTCTGGGTGTTTCTATGTATAAATATTATATGGTCCGAGATAATATGTATGTATTTACAAACAAAAATAGATAAGTAGTATATCAGAGCTTTGCTTAGTTTGGGGCTAGATGACGCTGTGTGAAATGTCCAGCATTTTTTTTTTTGTTTGCTTCTAGCAAATAAACGATTTCATTTCATTATTTATTTATTATTTATTTATAGTAGGTACGATTTAAAGATTAAATAAAAAGGATTCCTCACGGTCAATCTAAGGCACGGCCGCGGCCGCGTCTTGTATAGCAATGTTGTCCAAATACTCACAAGATTGCGAAACTTTTCATGGCTGCAAGAGCACCAAGCGCGAATAGCGATAGGCGTACGACGTCTATAGAACTCAGAGGTCTTGTCTTAGTTCATAACATTACAACAGACAATCCGTAGTGGCTTAGAGAAACTGATTCGAGAATGCTTGACCTCTTAACACGCATGATCAAGGGTTTTTTAAATCTACATGTTCCAAACAGTGATTTCGATTAAGCATGGAATAAAAAACAGTCATCACCTTGAATAACAGCATGTAGGTTAATACGATAGGGGGATCAAGGGTAATATATGCACCTACGTAAAAATAATAGGTTTCACACATATTATTACAAAAGACCATCTAGGTACTTACTTATATAAATAAATACAAACAGCCTCTTTACGCGACGTAAATCCCAGTTTATTTCTAAGTACAAACATAGGTTATTTTGTTTGCTATGTATCGCACGATATTGTAATTGACGATAACTTCTAATCCCAACAATTACAAACCGCGTCATGGGCAAGCCTTTTTTATTTATTCACAAGATGACGACGTTATCAAGTTAGCTAAAGAAAAAGGTGTTGTTCTTCTGACATGTTCAAATACGAAGATCAATATAAAGATGACAGAACAAACCCATATTTACTGGGATAGGGAGTAGACTATGAAACATTTCATAGAAAGATCATAACTTTTTGGCATCTATTTTGGATATAATCTACGCTGATCCATGCCCTGCAAGTTATAAATTAAGAAATTGTCCTATGGAATTACTTTTAGGCTCATTTAATGATACAAATACTTGTAGTATTTTTGAAAGAAAGATCGATAGAATGGTTTGCTGGAAGAAAACTCTTTGTAGGGTTAAGCTCGCCTTTGTACATGTCCTTTTTTATGTTATTATCCTGTGTGTGTCTATTTGTACAATAAAGAATTAAGAATAAGAATTAAGAATAGATCGTTGAGTGTGCTGCTTCTTTGCGATTGTTTAGCGAGTGCCGAGTAGGCATAGTCACTTATTATGTTGTACCAAGTCTTGAAGTGTAAGTTAAAATTTAGTAGCAGTTTCATTGAATAAATGTCTATGGAGTTCTATTTAGTATGCATATTTTGACTCAAATCAGTGGCAAAATCTAATCTGATATAATCTAAGAATCTCAGACATCATCAAAATGTTTTATTTATATTTCAGGTATTTCCAGACAGTATCAATGGAAAAAACTCATCTGATAACAGCTGAATTATAAATTGTCCTTTATTTATATCACTAGCTGTCCGCCCCGGCTTCGCACGGGTTTATTATAGGTATTTATATTTAACAAAAATTTAATAACAACATGGCGGTCCCGGAGCGGGATGTATGATCGGGATGTGTTAAAAATCCCAGACACTTGTCCTACCGTACTAACTGATATTTATTCTGTGGTCGCGATGTATCTTTAAACACATGATATGCATACATTTTTAAACTCATGATAACTTTTGAATAAAATGTCCGATTTCAATCATTCAAAAAGTAATCGACGGGTACTGAAACAGCCTTTACTACGAAGGAATTTATTTGGATAAGAATAAATACCAAAATAAGAATAACGTGGTCTGCTTTTGGTCGGCATTTTTATTCACTTTTTAAATTATAAAAGTTGTTATTCTGACACAACCACAATAGTTGGACATATGCTATCGCTGACTTTTTTGTAGATATTGATACGTTCTTTAATATTGTTGAAAATTTTTTTGTTCTATCATCAATAGTTTTCGCAGCGCACGCGATATGAAGAATTTTATGTTCAAAATTTTTACACCTTTGGTTACATTATTGCAATTTTCATAAGGATCTCTAATTTTTTTGAAAATAATTTATAGCCTATGTTCATCAGAGATAATGTAGGATTCTAATGGTGAAAGAATTTTTCAAATCGGTCCAGTAGTTTCGAAGCTTATTCAATTCAAACAAACAAACAAACAAACAAAGGTTTCCCTTTATAATATTAGTGTAGATTACAAAAGCTTAGTAAAACTATTTGAAATACCCAAATTATACACATGCTCAATGGAAAATGAAAACATGACACAATAATTACAAATAACTAGCATGAATAAAATGAGAGTATAGCATACATAATATCATACTATACATAACTCTGCCAAATGTATTGGTACTTCTTGAACTACGCTTGTCAAGACAAGTAATATTCTAAATAAGTTTTACTTTTTAAGTATTTTTTTAAGTCCAATAACGTAAATTGCATCTTTTTATCATGGTGTCAGAGAAAAAAAAGGAAATAATGAAAATGATTTCCAATGTAGAATTCAACATACCTTGTCGGTTTGGTCTTCATCCAAAGAGGAAGGGAGAAGCCATCCTTAATCTCAGGGTCACTTGATGCCATCTCAAAGTATTTCAAGAACTGGAGATATTAAAACACAAAGTAATAAAATTGCTGTGCAAAACAACTACCTTGACGGATATTTCACAACTGAATGGTGCTTATCTTGAGCAGAAATGATAAGATTGCTTCAGTTAAATGACAACATTTTTTAAAGGAATGAAAGGGGTATTAATACCTTCTTTGCAACAAGAGAACTTAATTTCTATCTTTAATATACTTATTCAAATTTTATGTGCTCTCAAGACACTCTGGATTCAAATGAAATCAGGGATATCAAAAATGAAGGCATCTGAAACAAAAAAAAAACAATTTATGTCAGTTGTCTAATTTCACCTATGTCTAATAGGTACTATGCTAAGATTACATGCTTAAGCAGATTGTAAAAGTATCTCCATCCTTGTTGCATCAGACTGAAAGAAAAGTTGTGATTCTGTGAAATTTAGGGCAGAGCTATAACAATTTATCATCCTACTGGGGCAGTCACACACATAACGGGAGCTAAATAATGGTGTGTTTGTGTTTTCAATAAATCAATACTTAGAGACAATAGAAAGACATTGGTTACAATACATAATGAAGGTAGGTTGATAAAAAATCAAACACCATCACAAATGTATTGCGATATGCAGTAGACATTCTCACAGGCCCTTATTACAAATCCCTTAGTGGATCAGAGTGGAATAGGGTGTGTAAAGTTAGTACCTAACCATACAATTTTTGTTGTTTAACCTGGCGAACTTTACACCACGTTTATAAGTTCCTTCGTATATACGATCCTTTGATGACGCCTATGGGGTAGTCGGGTGTATCCAATTAAGTATATAGGTACATATTTGGCACATGAGGGTAGGTTGACTATTACTGAGTAAATTTTTAGTAATATGATATTTAGTATTATGATATTCTGCATAGGATTTGTACAATATACTAATATATGCTGCATAGGATTTGTACAGATACAATAGCACTAATAAACAGATGATTATGAATCACCTTGATCATAAAAATATCATAGCACAAAAGCTGCATGGTTCGTTGTTTTTCACTAACAAACTTCACCAACAAATACAAAGGTTTGGTTATTTGGATACAATAATTTCTCGCCCGATGTATACACGGAAAGAATCAACTATAGTCTATAACTTACAGTAGCAAAAAGAGATGACGATGAAAGCACCATTTTATTTTCAAAACGAAGCAAAGCACAGCAAGCACCTCACACAGCCAGCCCAGCCAGTGAATGAATGAAGTGAACGAAACGAACGAACCAACTACCTACAGTGTTGCCAACTTAGTGGATTTTCCATTAAAACTGGTGGTTTTATTTTAACCCCTCATTTAGTGATGAAATATTGGTTTTGGTGGCTAGTGGATTTTTCTAGTGGTTTAGTAAAATTCAATTTCAATGACTAAAATGCGATAACTTGGCCAGTTCCATACACTTTCTTTAATTCTTCGTTCTACTTGCTTATTTTTCAAGGGTATTTACTTGTATTATGTAGGCAAAATACTGATCCGCTAAAACGATGCTGTTTCATTGTATGCGGAGGGGATTCCCTCCCTGCCTCGTACATTTTTCAGTCAACTCTTCTTGGAACTACGCAGTTCAGCTCAATCTGTTGTGATTTGACTTGTAAACTTGTGATTGCGAGTTTATTCATGCGTAATTATGTCGATGTTGAAACCAAAATATATGCAAAAAATCATGTAGTGGAAAATTTAGCGATTTTGGGTCTGGGAATTTCTTTTGCTAGTGGTTTTCTGGTGGTTTTAATAGTTGACTCTAGTGGTAAGCTAGTATAACTGTTGGCAACACTGACTACCTACCTCTTTGGAACCCATTATGGAACCCATGGAGATGGAACCTACCTATAATAATATAAAAGGTACCATGCTAAATCTATGTGAAGAACTGTGTGGAACCCAGTGGTACCAACCAAACGAAAAAAAAAAACAATGAATGAAGGAAAATGATTTACGAACATAGAGAGAGATTGGTTACGAAACAATGGTCGAACGAAGCAATCAATTACAATCAATCAAGCCGCAGCGTCCGCCACGGCCCACGCTTGATTGAGCCATGGTCTGTCTGTAAATTTTACTGAAAAAATCAAAAAAGACCCAACCAAGTTCTTTCATACCAAAAGCGTGAAAAACTATTTCGAAATATGGCCAACGACGAACCAACTGATTTGGACTGGGTGCAATTACGACAGGAAATGGGAAATTTCCATCATGTTGAGACAACCAAAGAAAAAATGAATAGGAAATTTTCTGAAAATCCATTTGTACCAATAGGTTTGTACAACAATTGAATACAGGCTAATAATCTTACTAATTTCTTTATTCTACCTCAATATTAAGATTTTACTGCAAAGTTTCATGTAGATTTTGTAATCTCCAAATTAGAATCCACAAAAGAAATGGTCGTGCCTAGGCTAAGGGAGTTCCACATTTGGTAGATATCATTTCCTCACAAATCTTTCATCTAGATTACATAATGAAAGTAAAAGTCATTGTAGCTAGTAAGTAGTACAATAATTACTATACAGTACATTAGTCCTTCACATAGGAACGGATCTGTGACAAAGGCTCTTTTATGTTAATTTCTCAAATTATTAAAAAGTAAACAGACAAAATCCTTTGTTATTGAACTTGTATCTTATAGTATTATCACTAGATTTCATTTATTTCAACATTTTTTATTGTTGTACAGCATGGTTGATGTGAAAAATACTATTTAAGAAATTTTAGTATTTTATTTTAGTAATTTTAATTTCAATAATACAGGTTGCTTGGCTACTGCTGCAGCTTTGTCGTATGGCCTATGGAGTTTCAGAGCTGGCAGAAATCAGATGTCCCAGAGAATGATGCGTATGAGAATAATTGCACAAGGATTCACCATAACTGCACTTGTGATGGGAGTTATGATGACTGGGAAGACAAACATCAAATAATGCAATCGAAGATCTATACTTACCTCAAACCCTGGAAATCATTTATTTTTATAGTTGTTAGATTAATACTGTACAGTACATCATACATTTTTGAGAATAAATTATATTAAGTTGTGTAGAGTAGAGAAGTTTGAAATTCGGTGAAAATTATCTTCAAGGCATATTATATGATCAATACAATTTTGTCAGGTCCATCCCACTATACAGCAAGCTCATTTCTTTAAAAGGTGATACAGACGGTGAAGACACTAACATTTTATATTATAAAACTAGCTGCGCTCCCGCGGTGTGGCACGCGGTCCCTCGGGATTTTTTCATTTTTTCGGGATAAAAAGTAGCCTATGTCCTTCCCTGGGATACAACCTTTAGCTATGCCAAATTTCAGCTTAATCTGTTCAGGGGTTGGGGCGTGAAAGCGTAACAAACAGACAGACAGACATAAAAAATAGGCATGTAAAAAAGAGCTTACTACGAGTAGCGTTAGTAAATGAGTAGGTACGATATATTTTAGTCAAGAGTTACTTTCACATTTATAATATTAGTATGGATATTTGCTTGCCATACAGTCACTATGTGGCTAATAATTTACGTTGCTGCAATATGTCGCAGACACACTGGTTTAATCAGCTGTTCCATTAAGCGCCTAGCCATTTGATTAAACGGCGCCGTTCAACTAGCGCAGCGGCCTGAATTAAATTAGGTAAATATCTTGGAGCTACTACGTATAAATAACTACTTGCCTAGCCAAGTAATTTCGTTCTAATAAGGGCTAGTTTCACCAAACTTTATCTAACAGAGCGTTAGTTAATTTGACATCAAAATTAGTAAGAGAAATAACAACGGATTAAATATTTAACCGACCGTTACGATTGCTTTGTGGTCCATCATGTTCTAACAAAGGAATATCTTCATTAACAAGCCGCTAAATCTAATCGCTAGTCGGCGGCCGGTTAGCCAACTAGCAGGTTGACATCGTAGAAAATTAAAAATATGTCACAACAACCAAAAATCCGAGAGTGACAGAGAGCGAAAAAGCGTTCACTGCGCTGACAAACGGCTAACGGCCGATTTATTAACCAGCTATTAAACTTGACTTTGGTGAAACTGGCCCTAAAGATAACATTATTGTTGAACGGGTTTGTCTATAAATTAGTAGGAACCTATCAATTTCATAACTAGATGGCGCGACTAAGAATGACCAAATCCTAGATCGCGCTAACGAAAACGCACGGCGATTAATGTCAAATTACTAATGCATATTTTATCAGTTGATAACCGTGTTTATTATTTTATATATATGAACAAAAAAGAAAAGGGCTTAGTCGCCGAGCGACTATACCGCCCAATCAGTAACATCTTAGCTCAGTCTTCTTCTTCTCTCTCACTTCACTTCTTGGTTTCATTTCACTCCCCGGCTTTTTCTTCTTCTTCTCTTTATTCCTTCTTCCTCCCTTAATTCCTTCTTCCTCTTCTTCTTTTTATTAATGGCAACTAACTGTAAACTGTATACTTCTGCCAATGTCAAGTATCCTCACCTCTCAAAAATAATGTCGATGAACGACTGATGTCGTTTCGGTCACAGTCAGTTTTGCTTGTTGACAGACTTTTGTGAAGTTGTTGCGATGCGATGTCACGCTCACGTCAGACAGCCAGCGTCATTTCATTCCATTCCATCCATTCATTCATTTCATTGTGTTGATTTGGTTTATTGTTATTGGGTTTATTCATGGTTTTTTTTTGGTTGATAGATATTATAAATATAAGGGTTGATTCCAATTTTCAGTCCATGGATAGATGTTCTGTGGGTTTTCACCACTCCTCACATCAGTCAGGCACGCGAAACAAAAATGACTAAATAGCGAAAGACAGAATACAGAACAGCGGTTTCTGGTTGCAATAATTACTTAAAGCTGCGGTTCTTACACCCACTATGAATGGATTTATTGCTGTTCACTGCGGTAAGTGACAAAGCTAAACGCCCGGCTATTAGGTACTCGTATTATTCTCGCTCGCTTGTTCTAACCACTTGCTAGTTATTAGCAGGGACGCTAAAATACCATGAAAATGTCCTTGGTTTTATGTATAATGGGCGGACCGAATCGGACCGGGCTCCTGCTGTCTTGCTTGTACATCATGGTGTACGAGCAGGAGTTTGGTTTGGTCGGTCGGTCGGTCTGCTTAGGTTTGCCGACGTCTGAATCTCGCATTAGGGTTATTCATATTTCCAAAGGTGCTGGCTATCATAGCGAAAATCTGAAGAAAGATTACAAGAAAACTTGCTACCAAGCATGTAGGAAAGCAACAGAAGCCCTTCGACAAGGAGGTAATGCTGTTGAAGCTGTTGAGAAGGCTATTGTTGGTAAATAATAGTAAACTTTTGTAAGCATAGTAATTATGAGGCTTGTCCGTAAACATAAACTAAACAGTTGCTAAATTTTCAGAATTGGAAAATAGCCCTTTAACCAATGCAGGCTATGGATCGAACCTCAGTTGGAATGGATCAGTTGAATGTGATGCATCAATTATGAATGGTCAGACTTTGCATTTTGGAGCTTGCGGAGCAGTGTCCAATGTCTGGAACCCTATATCACTGGCAAAACATCTATGTCTGAAACAATGTGATAATTTATCTCTTGGCAGAGTTCCCCCGTGCATACTTACTGGCCACGGAGCAAAGACTTGGGCTGAACGAATGGGCTTGGAAATAGTAGATGATATAAAACTGGTCTCCACTCGTGCGTTTCGTAGCTACAAGCACTGCAAGCGAAAATTAAAACGATACTCAATGCAGAATGATGTTAAGTTCAGCCCCTTGGACACAGTTGGTGCCATATGTGTTGATTCAAATGGAGTGGTGGCTGCTGGAGCTAGTTCTGGAGGTGTTGCCTTGAAACATGAAGGGAGAGTAGGCCAAGCTGCCTCCTTCGGCAGTGGTGTGTGGGCTGTTATGAGTAGAGATGGCTCAAAGCCCTCCATAGCTGCTTGCACCTCAGGATGTGGAGAACACTTGATTCGCACTCAACTAGCCAAATGCACAGCAGAAAGTCTGCTTGACCCTACACCTACATTAGGACTTGATAAGTGCTTAAAGGAGAACTTTTTAGAATCGCCATTTTTATGGGATGTTCCTGAGAGACTGGGAGGGACGTTGGCGCTGAGATTTGACTCTCAGACTGGAGATGGAGAGCTGCTTTGGGGTCATACTACTAAGACAATGTGTATCGGCTATATGTCTACTGAAAGTGAAAGACCTAAGGTAAATCCCAGGCCAACCAGCCTGTTTATTTATGATAATAGTCGAAAAGGACTATAATTACATAGGAATTGTTCCGTGACAAGGCTCTTTTATGCTAATTTCTGAAATTTTAAAAAAGGAAATAGACTAAATCCCTTTTTTTTAACTTGTACTAGATTTCATTTATATCAAAATGTTTCATTGTTGTACAGCGAAAAACGCAAAAGTTCTATGTGTCATACATCCTATGTGAAAAATACTATAGATTCCATAATTGGAATAAACAAGTCATCAAGTATCTAAAATTTAATTTTATTTATTAATAAATTCAATATTTGGGCTAAATATTTGTTATTATCTTTTGTGGTTGGATATAGGTTTAGCTTTTGATAAATTAATGTTTCTTTCTTTCAGTGTATTATTTCTCATCTGCCAAAAGCGGAACCAGGAAGAAAGGCGGTAGTTTCAGGCCATCCATTCAAAGTGCCCATTCAGCCATATCCAGTATTACAGTGGGAAATTAAGACTGAACCAAATTGCAATGGATCTCTTTAGTAATAATAGTATGTAAAAACTGATGATTAAAATGATTAGTGATTTAATATTTCTTTTATTTCACTTACATGGCTAACTTTTATATTTTATCAAGATTTAAGAAATTAAATAAAAGGCAAGTTAAATTATATCAGATTTATTAAAAAAACTGTACTGTTATTGTATTATTCAAGTTTTACATGGACTAATTATAAATTCGGTGAGAGGCTAAGTACTTAGAGTGGTTTAACATTATTTAAGAATACAATACTGAATGTTTGGACAGAATAAACATAAGTAACCTTAGTTTGATCATTTCAACCAAATAATAACATTGAAACCACTTTTGCTCGCAGTGAAATACAAAGTCATGTCAGTATTCAAATTAATCACATATTCTACAAACAACAAAATATTTTTGGGTAAGTATAGTATTTAAATAATCATATTTACAAACTGATGTTTTTTTAACCGTTTCGGCCGATCAAAGCACTCAATTTTAAAAGCACCAATAAGAGAAACAAGACAAGCACTGAGAGGAACAAATAATACAAAATCATTTTTTTTCACTGGTTCAATTAAAATCTAACAAAAACTTCAATTGGCAAAGTGTAATCCTTGGCCACATTTTGTGAAGAAAATATTGTGGCATATAGACCTTCAGGCTATGTCCTAAGCAAATCTAATGCAGTAAATGTCATCATACATACTCCTACAAAGTCTGGTCAATGATCATAAAAAATCAGTTATTTGCATCTTTAGGTGCAACAAGTAATACATTGTATCACAAAATATTTGAATTAGTAATAAACAAAAAATAACTACAGTACAATCTCACTAATCCGGCACTTCGATAGATCGGCACGTCCAATAATCCGGCACCCTCCGCCCACGCCTCCCTTTTCCCTCTATACCTGTGCGCTTTGGTCGCTGCGCCAATTAAGGATTATTTCAAAACTAGTTAATTACATATGTGCCTACATGTTAATTCAATTGTTCCATAATACATTACAAACATTTATTCTCTCTATGAAATGCTTTATTTTATTTATTACCGATGACTTTTTCAGTATAACCCAGTAATCCGAACATTCCAATAATCCGGCACCCTCCGGTTTTTAATAGTGCCGGATTAGTGAGATTACACTGTACCTACTTAGCATACACTTAGGTCATTGAATATTTAGTCTCCATTTTAGATTGAATTCTCATTTACTTACTTTCAGGCTGAAAGATTCAGCAGATAGCGTCAAAGGCATTTTCGTGATTGTTTATTGACATGTATTTAGAACATTCCTACTAACTAACAGAAGGGTCATGGACATAGTTTGTCAAATTTTCTAACTTAAAAAAGTATAGTCTGTATGCAACGACGCAATATGCTGGTAGTAAATGACGTTAATTTCATTAAATTTTTGTACTGGATATGGGATATGTTGTTCGTTCATCTGTTACTTAAAATAAAAGTTATCCATAGCTAATTATAAAACTAATCAAAATAAATAGATTGTAAATTATAATGGTTATTTACCGAAAAAAATGGTAAGTGTTAATATTAATCTCAAACTATAGCTATTACCTACCTATATACTTACTATAAAATATAGTAAGCATGTATATTTGTACGTATAAAAATTATGCTTAAAAGATAAAAGTAAACTTATTCTGAACCAAAATTCGTAAAAATATTTGTCACAGAATCACTGGCAAGGCACAGAACCTTTCAAAGTATCCACACACAAAAAAATATCTATAAAGTATATAAATCTATAATTGTCAAAACATAAGTACCTTCTTACTCATTTTTATTTACAAATCAATGATGTATAGCCTCACAAATAATATCAGGGGAGTATTATTCTATGCAATATAAAAGAGAATAACTAAATTTGTTACATGGAAATGTGAATGTATTGGTAATTCAAAAGCTACCATTTTAAAGCTCGACGCGCTTTTATAGCGGTAGGTAATAAATGCCAAAGTAATACTGAATTAACTTCTTTATCACATTCATTGCCAATATTGCCAAATGTAAGTATAAAATCTATTTTCAAAAACGCACATTCGTAATCAAAGGCATACTGAACGATTTCGAAAATCGATCAATTATCGTATCCAAGGCATCTCATCAGTCTGTTCACACCTGTTTTTACACTTTAAATGTAAAATATTCGGCATTTAATTTTAAACACATCCATACTCGTACCAAATCGCCGATTCTTTAGCGTTGTCAGTTTTCTCGGTGCGATTATTCGTTCTCAAGTCATTTCTCGACTCGTCTCTTTCTTGTATATTTTCATCAACATTACGCGTTGGTTCGCTCCTTTCACTTGTCGATCTATCGTTGATGCTCTGGCACGCTCCGTCACCAATAACTGTAGAAATTCTATTGTATACCAAATAGGTCGGATTCTCTTTGATGGGTGTGCTCTGTGGCTTTGTGTTAAGGTTTACATTCGGATCGTCATCTGCCACGTAAACTGTGCGACGAGAACCTGCTGTACCGAATACTGGAGTTGGAGTTGAAGCTGAAAACAAAAAAATATTTAGTTATATTGTAGGCAGAAAAATCACCGCAAAAATACACACAATTTAGAGCACTGGTGATCTAGTGGTAGTGGCCTTCCGATCGTTATGTCGTGGGCTCAATCTCGGTCGTGCAACAATGAGTTTTTCTGCCGAAAAAATTATGTGCACTATGTCAGTACTCTCAAACGGTGAAGGAAAACATCGTGAGGAAACCGGCATGTCGTAGAACCTAAAAAGTTCGAAAACATGGGTCAAGTGCAACAAAGGTGCCGCTTTGAGGCGCACTTAAAATCCTTTCACCACACTGGTTCGAAAGAACTGGTGACGCGATAAGACCGCAAAAATGATACGGAACATTAATGAATTACCTTGTGGCAGTCCAGTGTCGCCTTCTAATCCTTGGAAGCTGTTCCGATGAGACGATGGAGGGACCGCCTTGTGTGGGCGTCTCCTCAGTGAAGCCCTAATAAGAGCATCATCACCTCCTCCGCTGTGAATCGAAGCCGCAGACAACCTCCTTACAAAATTACTTTCGCTTGTCAACCTTGATGAATCCAAACTGGGTATTGAACCACTCATATCAATGTTGTCAGATTTCTTCAACAGTTTATCATCGAATCTTCTACTGAAACTTGAATCGGAACTGTGTCTCGGTGATTCAACGCTAGGGTTGGAGGAACCTTGGTCTTGATCGGATGTCTTTGATAGCTTCTCTAGGTCTTGACTGCCAGGATCTGATTCTCCTGATTCTGAACCAGCGAGAGTCAGTTGTGACTTGGAGCGACTCGCATCCTCTATTCTTTTGTTGTTCCTTGTAGGGACTTTGTTAATCAAATCAGTTCCGGCTTTCCGAACTCTTTTAACGAAAGACGCACCAAATCCGCGCCTTTTTGTCGTACAATTATCGAGTTTTTTATAGTGTTCCATGATTTTCTCTTCTAATTTCTCTTTTTGACGGCACAATGCGTTTACCCTATCAGCGAACATCTTTTCTTCTTCGTGATAATGTTGTTTGTCTTTCAACGAATGCGCAAGTAACTCATGGTATTGAGTCAGCAACTGTGACACGTGGTCCATCAAGGAACGCCTATCTGCATCTAAACTTTTATTCATTTGGATCAACATCTCGCAATGCTGATTCGTTTTGTTTATTTCTAGCTCCATGCTAGTGATTACTTCTACTTTCGTGTTGATTTCGCCAGACATCTCGGTATTTCTTAGTTTTAGCTGCGCTACTTCGCTTCTGAGATTTCTGTATTCTTCCTGCATATTTCGATACTCATTTTTGAGTCTATCGCTCGCAGTGAAAAGATTCCTGAAGTCATCTTTGAGTTTAGAATGTTCTGCTCGAAGATTGGTCAAGTTTCTCGATTCCACTTTGAGATTTTCTCGTTCTTTTTCGAATTCCGCTACCTTTTTCTCGAATGTAGTCAAGTTTTCTTTTAACTCTCTGTTTTCTATCTTCAAGTCCCGTACAGTAACTTTGATAGGTTCCCTCTCGCTAAGCAACTCTTCATACTCTGTATTCAGTTGTTCGTGAAGTGTTTTTAAGGCAACTTGATCTCTCATTAGATTATCTTGTTTATCTTTCAGAACTTCTAATTGTTTAATGATCTCTTCTTTCTCAGCAGCTAATTGGCTGTTAGCTAGATGTAACGTCATTTGTTGCGACATTAACGAGCCATTTTGTGAGTTAAGTGTCGCTATGTTGACTTGCAGCTTAGCATTTTCCGCTTGGCTACTTTCTAGAGAGGCCTGCAATGTAGCCAAGTCAGCAGTCAGCTGTTCTATTTGTGGGTTTATTGTTGTATCTTCTTCATGCTTATTGTCATGATTACAGTCACAGGGAACCATCTTGAGAAGGTTAGCTTTAGCAGCAATTTCACTTATAAGCCCTTCATGGTCTGTATTGGTTATTACCTTTTCAAGTAAATCTTCGACGGTGACATCTCTACCAACCACCTCAAATGCGTTGATGCCAAGCTTCTCCAAGCAGTTCCGTAGTTTGTCAAAGTTAACCTTTTCAGATATCAAATCCTTTTGTAAAGTTTGGACTGTTTCAGAGTCGACTTTCTTTTGAGATTTGAGCTCTTGAGTTTTTTGCTCTAGCTCTTTGAATCTATTGGTTATACTTTGATTGATTTCCAGTTCTTTTGATAGCCTCTCCAGTTCTTTCTTTTTGAGTTCTATTTCTGTTGTAAGTTTATCAAGTGAAACATCTTTTTCTTCAACTGCTTCTCTAAGTTTATTGACTTCCCTCTGAAGATTGTGCGTATCTCTTTCACTGTAGGTCAGCTTAGTTTTAAGTTCTTCTGTTTGAATTATAAGCCCTGTCACTTTATCCGCTTCTGGTTTTACCAAGTTGAGCTCTTTTGTTCTAGTATCTAATGTTTTCTCTAGATCATCGGCTCTCCTTTGAATAGAGTCACATAACATTTGTATCCTTTGCTTATCTTTGGTTAAAGATTCCAAATGTTTTTCGAAATCTTGTAGTTTATTTTTCTCTGATTCTCTGTCTATCGCTTGTCTGTCTATGAATGTCTTTTTGCTGTCTAGAGAGTCTTGTAATTTTCTATTTTCTTCTAAAGCGTTTTTGAATACCTCCTCCAGTTCAGAATTCTGCAGCATAACCCTATTACAATTTTCTTGAAGCTGTTCACACTTTAGAGTAAGTCGTTTCTTTTCCTTCTCTAATTCTAATACTTTGTCAGTGCTTTCTAAAACTGATTGTTCCCTCAAGTTATCTATTGTAGAGAGGAGTCTTTTATTTTCTAGCTCTAGTTTCAAAGCCCTGGCTTGTGCGTTGCTGGTCAATTGTTCTGATAAGCTGTTTTCACCGGACTCTAACGTGCTCTCACACTCATTGTCTGTGTCTAGATTACTGTTGTTGCTCTCGCTCAGTACTGACTTTGTGATGTATTGTAAATGATTATTTTCTTCAATGAGTTCTTGTATCCGCTGTTGGTCTGCATCCCTTTCCTTTAAATTTACATACATTCTTAAACAATGACTTAGAATTATTTTTATAATATGTTTTGACTAAAATAGAAAAAACTTAGGCCTTTACATCTATATTAGATGATTTATACAGCGTCAGGAGGCAATGGCAACCTATGCCTACACTTAAAGGAACGCTGTAGTGCCTGGGACATTGCTTGAGATGGAATAGGCTAAAATAGAGTGTAGTAAGTATAACGTTTCACCATGAATTATTCTATAATTCATTCATGGATTCATGAAACGAATACTAAATTCATGAAACGTTATACTTATTATAACGTTATGCTAAAAGAGCTTGCAGTTCACTCACCAAAGCAATGTCATTAGCCTCCCGTTTCAGTTTGATCATAGCCGCCTCTAAAGTCAAGCATTGTTCGGCCCTCTTCCTCGCCCTCTGTAGTTGTTCTTCTAACGCATCTCTGGTCTCCATCAACGCTTTATTGTCCTCGCGAAGTTCGGACACTCGTGTTTTGTAGTACTCGGCATCGGCTAACCGATCGCGATATCGCTGCATTTCTTGTTCTAATCTAAAATAATTAGAAAGAGACGGTTTGAACAACTCTTAAAACATAAAATTTTAAATAAGACAGAACAACTAAGATTATATTTACCTATCACAACGTTCCGCTTTCTCTCTCAGAG